>JAHDVF020001594.1:0-12500 GCA_022606425.2 Lepidostoma basale | reverse complement strand
TAAAAGTTCATTTTCATTTATTTGAATAAAAATCACTAACATATCGTTTGCAATTAGAGAAGCACAAAAAACATTAAGATTAAGAATTAGAAAAAATCATAACATTGATATTGCATCCCTGAGGCAACTCACACTATCACGAAATATAATATGTCGACCTCCGAGGCGACCCGATTAAGCAATTAGATTGCCCTACCCACAGCCATAACCATTGGCTGGTTGGTTCTGCAGCGCGGCAAATAAAACAATCTTTGCTGTCTTTGACGAAGGTAATTATTAGGGACAAATAGACCTACATCACTCAGGACATCCGAGTTATGTATATGGCCGCCAAACGGCTGAAAAAAGTGAACTCCCAAGTGGATATTCCTCCTTCCCTGAGTGATGAGTAAGCGAGAGATGTGTATCACGAAAGAACTATGTGGCGGTCGATTATTTCTGCCTACTCATTCGGGAGACGGGGTGATGGTTCTTCTTTTTCTTTTAATAGATATATTATGACGATCTGTGACACAGAAATCATATCTCGTCGGATGATGAGATTCTGATCTTGCTGTCGACACGCATGTGCTTGTTCTTCCAGACGGTGTGATGGTTAGTTTGTTTAATTTATTCATCTTAATTCCTCTCTTATTAGTAATATAGTTTTGAAACAATAATCACCATAAATGAACCTCTTTAATACAAATAATTTAAATTGAAAGAGTAATGGTAATTGCGTGATGGTTTTGGTTATGTTAGAGAGCCTATCAACGCCGTCCCATCGCACGCACTGTGTTACCGAACAATAATGGCTCATCAGCCTGAGAAATTCAATTAAACGCTAGAAAGTTTTGTACTATATGAATGTAATAAGTAAATCAACAATTTGTATGATATTCCCATTCGGTCATTTGCTCGGCGCCGGGATGTTTCCCAACCGGAGATTAATCTTCATTGTCACTGCAAATGAGATAACACCTGTCTAATCCAGATACCGCAATCATTTATTTCTCGTTTAGCACCAGAGGCTGAGCAAAAAACTAACTTTTATTTAATATGAAATACTAAAAAAAGCACTTTTGATTTTATAAATCATTAAAATCATTAAATTTCTGGTCCCAACCATCATGTATGGAAGCGAAGCATGGAACCGTCAGAAGAAAGATTAGAGCAGAATATGGTTTCTGAGACGCTTGTGTGGTAGAACGATGTACGACAGAATCTCAAATGCTGATATTAGAAAGGAATGTAGAGCCAAATAAGGTATTATGAACAAAATTATGAAAAGGATCGCTGCGTTGGTTCGGACATATGGAGCGCATTGGTTAAAAAAAGAATGGTTAAGAAAGTATACCTTAATGAAGTAAATGGAGTACGGAGTCGAGGTAGACCGAGGAAAACATAGCATGACCAAATTAATTAAATTTTAAAGTGTATGACTCGCTGTATGAATGTGGAGGAAGCTAGAGTCTAGCTAGCTATGTCAGGATAGAGTAGTGTGGCGGTCCATTCTCTCTGCCAACCCCCGCGGGGAAACGGCGTGATGTTGCTGTTATTATTGTATAATCATGCTGTGTTTTCTGTACTATAAGCGCATGTTTATTTTACCCTATTTTCCTAGCCTATCCCAGTGATCCTCCTATTTTCTCACCCAGGCTTGGGACTACTTGCGACCTATCATGACGTATGCTGTAGACACGCAGACTGACACTGTATAAACCAAGGGTTTGCTAGTAACATCGGAAATGAAGTTCCTAAGGTGTTCCTATGAAGTCCTATCCATTACTGGAAAAACTCTCCGAGATCGTGTCCGTAACGCAGACATAAGAAAAACTTGCGAAATAGAGGATATCATTCGGTGGAGTATAT
The DNA here is from genome assembly GCA_022606425.2 of Lepidostoma basale. NCBI lineage: Eukaryota > Metazoa > Arthropoda > Insecta > Trichoptera > Lepidostomatidae > Lepidostoma > Lepidostoma basale. The sequence goes on along the minus strand of JAHDVF020001594.1, from coordinate 10,649 downwards.
CCAGAAAAATATACTGGAGGGACAATGTAGCCAGAATGGATAGTGACAGACTCGGATACGTATATTCAACTGCTTACGAAATCCTTTCCGGACACCGTCCACCTGGAAGATCACCACATAGATGGAAGGAAAGCTGGTCCTTATCATCCGAGGAGAGAAGATCCCTGTGCCACAGATCGTCAGATCTATTAAAAGAAGAAAAATAAGATTATAATCATCAGCCATCAGTCGTTCAGTGTTGAACATAATCCTTCCTTCCCGAATTCTGGAACTCTAACCTTTCTCTGATCCATTTAATTCACTTCCTATCTCGCAGACTGATGTTCAACGGATTTTATCAATACTGTATTATATCATTCAATAAAAGAACATTTCGAAGCATTGTTATTTTCAACAAATTTATTGATATTTTTTTTAATACTTTTCCATATTTGAAGCCCTGACATTGAAATCTTTTTTTCCGTAAATATCTAATAATAGTGTGAATTATTCATCATATTACAATACAATCGATTTATTCTACTTTTTACATGACCGACATTCAATTTTATTTATAGTTGTATATTCACTTCAATAACATAGTCTTTTTGCACCATACTTTATTAATTTATTATATATTTGTATTAAAACCTTCAAATTGTAAGTGGTCCTCTAATTTGTTTTTGAATTTCAATTTATTACTTTCAAAGGAATTCAATTTATTAATTTTAAATGATTCATCTTTAAATATTTTCCTTAAAATGAATATGACAAAGCCAACAATATTGACACAAATCGAAGATATTAAAATCCATAATAAAAATGTTGGAGTGGTGGATGAATATGTATACCTTCGGCGTTCAAGTCAAGGAGATTGATAGGAGAATACAGCTCGGTTAGTCTGCATTCGGAAGGCTAGGCAACATCTTCAAGTCGGACATTCCACAAAATTTAAAAATTTGGTGTGTGTTACCTGTGGTTGCGAGACATGGACTTTAACTGAAGAAGCAATGCACAAAATCAAAGTTGTACAACGGACCATGGAAAGATCCATGTTGGGTATCTCGCTAAGAGAGCAAATACCCAACGTGGAGATTAGAAGACGCACCAGGGTCACCGATGTAGGGATATGCATTGCGAGGATGAAGTGGCAGTGGGCTGGTCATGTGTGTCGACGAAATGATGGAAGATGGAGCCAGAGGGTTACTAAATAGAGGCCAAGGTTGGGCGGGAGAAGTGTCGGGGACAGCCTACCAGATGGAGCGATGATATTGTGCGAATGACAGGAAGGGCCTGGAGAACACTGGTGAGTGGCCGAGAGAGATGGCGTGGGGGTGGAGAGGCTTACTTACGTCCAGCAGTGGATGGAGACAAGCTGACGAAGAATTTCAAAGGAACGATTTTATTAATTACTACTAAATGTACGTTTGCAAGTATCCTAAATGACATTATTAGGCATAATACATAAAATAAATCACTTTTACTTAGATTAAAGAAACAAGAAACCAATGATTGTAGGATTTGCTACAACTATTGTCAATTTTTTGCTGTAAGACTTATCGTTTCTAGGTAGTATGTCATCATAGACAGTAAACACATGTCGTAGACCTTTCTTTCAGCAAAATGTGTCCACAGGCTCAAGTGTACACAGAGGTCCATGGAAAGACAGATACTTGGTGTGAGGAATGAATGAAGAAATCAGGCGGCGCACCAGGGTTGCTGACGTCATGGACAGAGTGGCAAAATTGAAATGGCGATGGACAGGGTGGCAACAGATGGGCACCCAGGATACTCAGTTGGAGACCATGGGCAAATAGGCGAAGTGTCGGAAGGCCACCGATGAGATGGACCGATGATATTGTCAAAAGAGTTGGAATATCTTGTATACAAAGGGGACAGGATAGAGACGAGTGGAGGAAATTGGAAGAGGCCTATATCCAGCAGTGGAGGGAAGAAGACTAGCAAAAAAGAAGAAGAATATTGTCAATTTGAACATTTTTAAATCTTCAAAAGATTTATTAAAAATATTATACCTTAAGTATTATAGTGTATAACACTCATGGATTATATTTGGTCAACATTCAAGGAACAAATCTATGAATCGAAGTATTGACACGATAAAAATAAAATATGTATTATATATAATAATTTGATAAGAAAAGTAATATTAGGTCCTTACATATGAAATTGGCGTTTTGTATGGGAGGAACATAAAGTTGATTTTTTTTAAATATAATATATTTATTTAATCAAAGTATGTACCATTGCTATCTATGCACTTTTGCCATCTCATAGGTAGTTCATCGATCCCTTTACTAAAAAAAAACATTCGGACGGGAATCAATAAAATCTTTGAAGTCGGTTTGGACTGCCCCATCGGAGTTGAATTTTTTCCCTTGCAAGAAGTTATCCAAATTTCGAAAAAAATAGTAATCTGTTGGGGCAAGGTCCGGAGAGTACGGTGGATATCTTAGACATTCCAATTGAAGCTCTTCTAATTTGGTAGCCGTCTGTTGTGCAGTGTGTGGTCTAGCGTTATCATGAAGCAGCAGTGGCCTAGAGCGATTATCCATCCTCGGTTGTTTGGCAGCTAGCTTTTCCATCATGGTTTGCAGTTGCTGACAATAGACATCTGCCGTAATCAGCTGGCTAGATTTAAGAAAGCTGTAGTGAACGACACCAGCACTAGTCCACCAAACGCTTACAAGTAACTTTTTTGGAGTCAATTTTCGCTTGGGGCATGGTTTGGCTGGTTCGGCAGGGTTCAGCCATTGCGATGAGCGCTTCCGATTATCATACAGGATCCACTTTTCATCACAGGTAATGATTCGATTCAAAATCCCTTCATTATTGTGCCGGTTGAGTAATGCAACGCGGCAGTCAACGCGCGTTTGTTGATTTGCTTCACTCAATTCGTGAGGTACCAACCTTTCAAGCTTTTTCACCTTTCCAATTTGCTTCAAGTGGATTAAAACAGTTTTATCACTAACACCGCAGCCTGCAGCTAACTCGGACGTGGTTTGCGATGGATCCGTTTCCACAATAGCCTTCAATTCTTCATTATCAACTTTGGTCTCCGGCCGTCCACGGGGCTTGTTCTACTGGTCGAAATTTCCAGAACGAAAACGTTGGAACCAAAAACGCACTGTGTTTTCTTTTGCGGCACCGTCGCCATACACATCATTAATCCTTCGAGCGGTTTCTGCAGCACTGATGCCACGGTGGAACTCGTACTCGTAAATAACGCGATATTTCAAGTTTTCCATTTTGTAAACTGAGTGACGCAAAGAAAAAAAAAACAATTGAGGAAAAAACAAATGAATTATAATTTTCAAAACACAAGTACTTGAGTAAATAGCTGTATAAATTTGAATTTGGAATTCCTAACCAAAGAGAAGATATTTGAGATCAAAGTTGCCAGTATGGCAAAACGCCAATTTCATATGTAAGGACCTAATATTTGCCCTCATGGATTTAGTGAACATTTGTTCTCTCAATCAAATATTTATATGTTTCTTATGCACTTATATAATAAACTAATTAAAAATAGCTGAGAAAGTATCATAAATGAAACATGATCTGTTTTTAATTAAAATCGGTGCACCACTGCACATGTAGGCTTTGGCTCTTTTTGTGTTTTTTTTAATTTAAGTGTAGGTACTAAATTACATGATATAAGTTCGTATTATAATGATATCATTAGCGTGCCCTAAGATCGTAGCACGAATCACTAATTAGCGTTGATAATCCGACATAAGAAGTTCCTCAATATATTAAGATAAATATCTAGATTAACGTACTACAACACCAAAAAGATGTAATTTAAATATATCTAATTTGAGTTACAACTATATTTCAAAACTATAACACATTAAGATATTATCGTTAAAAAAATCATTTCATTCTAATCGGCTTTAAAACTTATTTTTTTATATACAACAACAACAGCAGCAAACTGTCTCACTGTTCGATCCTGACACGCCTTTAGCTTCCTCCAAATTCATCTTTTTCTTCTTCTTCCTCAGCCTATTCCTGTCCACTCCTGGACAAATGCCTCATCCATTCGCTTCCATTTTACTCTGTCCGGTGCATACTGCATCCAGGTTATTTCGACGTGTCTGTTCAGGTCATCCTTTCACCGTAGTTGCAGTCGCCCTGCACTTCTCTTTGCCGTCCACGATCTGCAAGTCAGCAGACTTCTTGTCCACTTTTCATCTTAGCTTCTGGCTACGTGACCCGCCTATTGCCATTTTAGAGTCGCCACCCGGTGGATAATGTCAGTGACCCTTGTTCTTTCTCTCGCCGTATCCTTTCTGACTCTGTCTCTTAGGCTTATTCCTAACATGGCTATTTCCATGGCTCTTTGGGTCACTCGCAGTTTCTCGGCACTTTGCTTGGACAGTGTAACAGTTTCAAGACCATAAGTACCAACTGGTCAAAAGTACCAAATTCATACAGTGAGTTATACACGTACATCGATCCTTACGACTTCTAACATGGTCAACAATTAAAATTTGATTAATCTGATCATGCCATATTTTTCTCGGTCTCCCACGACTCCGTATTTCATTCATACCGCTAACGTTTCTTAAGCACTATTGCTTCATCCATGCGTTCCACCATCACAGTGATTCTTTCATAATTTTGTTCATAATACTTTCTTCCGCTCTACATTCCTCCCTTTATCAGCATTTGAAATTCTTTAGTACATCGTTTTACCACAAACACGTCTCAGGAATCTCATCTCAGTCGCATTTTTTTATCCTCGCATCCTTCTTCTGCCTTCTATTTTTTTTTAAATATATTACTCAATATTAAAATTACTTACAACATAACGAATTATATTTGAGAATAATTTTAAAACACTTTTTCTTGTTTTTACACCACTTAATTTTTGTCAAACCAACCGATTTCACTCTCGTCGGAGCTTCGTCAGGGTTACAAATTACTGAATAAACAGTTTGTGTTGTTACCCTGATTACTGTTACCCTGTGTTGTTACCCTGATACTCCGGCGGGAACGTAATCGGTTGGTTTGACAAAAAATAAAGTTATGTAAAAACACATAAAAGTGTTTTAAAATTATAACTAACTGGCTAGTTAGTTAGTTATATAATGGAGTACTGGTTACCAGGGGTGTTAGTTAAAGTTTGCCGGTTTTTTCAATAAAGAAAACGCTTAATTCTCAAGGGAATCTCAAAAAAAATTTATTCAAAGTATTGACCATCGGATTCTATACATTTTGCCCATCTTTGAGGCAAATCATGGATACCATTCCAAAGAAAAATTTTCTCTTTCGAGGCAAACCATTCGACGAGCCATTTTTCGACTTTTTCAAAATTGGCGAAGCGCTGCTTTGCGAGTGAGTGTCCCATCGATGCGAAAAGGTGATAGTCGGACGGGGCAAGGTCTGGAGAGTACGGCGGGTGCGATAATATTTCCCAATTCAATGCTTTGAGAGTTCTTGTGTGAGTGCATTTCACAAATGGTTTTTCGATTTTCGATTTGTCTCTCGTTCATTTGGTGTGGTACCCATTTTCCATACTTTTGGATCTTTCCCATGGCTTTTAAACGTTGGCAAATTGCTCCTCTGGTCACATTAAGTGTTCGGGCTAATTGTTGTTGCGATTGGGTTGGATCTTCATCCAATAACGCCTGCAATCCCTCATCTTCGAGCTTTTTCGTTGCACCAGGATGTTCATTGTCTGTTAAATCGAAATCTCCACTTTTAAATTGAGGAAACCATGTCTCACATGTTCTAATCACTGGAGCATGTTCACCATAAGTTTCTATCAGCAACCGATGAGCTTCAACTGCTTTTTTCTTTTGATGAAATAAGAAAAGCGACGAATGCCGCAAATGCGATTTACTTGGAACGAAACTCGACATATTCACCGAGGTAAACAACTATGACACTATTATTTTGGCAGAATGTAACTTGTGTATTTTTGAAGGTTTCCATAGAAAAATATGACATAGATGCAAAATCATAGAAATGTACACATATCTCTAGCGACATCTATGAGTAAAACCAGCAAACTTCAACTAACACCCCTATGTATAATACGCCGTAATGTAATAATACGCCGTTTCCCCTAAGGGGTAAACAAAATGAATGGACCTCCACACTGTTATTTTCTGACGTACTTCTCTCGTTTCCTCAACATTCGTACATCGTATCGTGCACGCGCGTCGTAATTTATAACTAACTAACCATTACGCCGTCTACCCGAAGGGGTAGGCAGAAATAATGGACTGCCACACTTTTCTTTCCTGACATATTTCTCTCGCTTCCTCAACATTCATACATCGTGTCATGTACGTGCGTCGATTTTTCTGGCATCTCACATGGCCGACATTCAATATTTGATTTATTTGATCATGCCACGTTTTCCTCGGTCTTCCTCTATTTTTGGTTCCATTTACATCGTTAACATATAATTTTTTTACCATTATTTCTTGTCACATGTCCAAACCATCTTAATGATCCTTTCATTATTTTGTTCATAACACCATCATTCGCACCGCATTCACTTCGTATATTTTCATTCGACACTCTATCATACACAGAGTATCCACACATTCGTCTAAGAGAGTTATTTTTATTTTATTTATTTATTTTTATTTATTATTTTTAATAACGTAACACCACACATTAAGTGCTTCAAATGAAGTAATTATAATCGTTTGTATTTATAATTAATGTATTATATTATACAATATGTTATAAAAATAATTAACAAACGTACTTAAAGAGGTCTCAATTAATTTGAACCTATGTGTAACCATCTTGAGAATGACATGCATGGTTCTTGAGATCGAATCTGATGATGGACCGAGTTGTTCTACTTAACGATGATAAATCACTTGTAGGAAGCACAAACTGGTGATTATTCAGATAATCCATTATTTTGGCGAAAATACTCTTATACTTGAATATTATTAACGGTTTAATTTGGAACACTGGTATAACAGTTGTTTGTAACACCTGATGATGCCAGCATTCGTTGCCGAAACAGTGGCAATTTAAATAAATATCTTGTGATGTTATGCTAGTTTTCAAAATTATAATAAATCTAAATTTTTAACTGAATTTACATTAAATTTGATTATTTACTACCCCTGGTTATTGTTACTTATTTCTCTGTGGTTTAATATGTTTTCACCCTTTAATGGCCAGAGAAAAATATTTCCCACTTGATATTATCTATATTTCTATAGACAAAGGTTAGTATTACCTACCCATAAATTATTATATAAATAAAATAAACATATTTGTCAATGGAAAGAATATAATAATACCTAATTCAGACGATGTACGCCAACATATTATTTTTTGGTGTGTATTTTTGTACCGCTTCCTTGAAAACAATATAATTTAAAATAATCCATTTAGGGTTAAATAAAGAACATTTTAATGTTTAAGGTTTCAAGTAAATGTCATATGTAAATAAATTTTATATTAACCAAAATTTGGCGACTGAAAAAATGTATATATAGCTTTATGAATGGTATCTTAAAAATTAGGGCATAAATTGATATAAAAATTAATAAAATTAAATCTTCCTGGGTTAAGATTTAAAAAAGTTGTATTTTGAGATCGAAAGACCCCCTTTAGATATAGTTTTTAGAGAATATAAAACCATATTTCATGGTTTTTGGGGTAAGAACAATTAAGTGACGTATTTTTACTTTGGTCATATTGTATGCCCTTCTCCAAATGAAACGATGAAAGAATAAACAAGCTCAAAGTAAAAAATAAACATCTCGAGTGCGTGTGTTCTAATTTTTCAAAAAAATATATCCATCCATCAGGGAGAGCATTTGGGAACCATCAACGATTGCCCGCGCATTTTACAAGTTCTTACTTATTTCTAAATCTTTCTCCCATTTAAAAAAATCTAGCAAAAGATCCACCAAACCTTACCCCCGCAAATATAGAACAAAATGTAATTGTAAAATAAAATAAATAGTTTGCCACACATAAGATCTTGTTTTTTTTCTAGTTTACAGTAAAAAATAGGTAAGGGAATAAAAGTAATATTTGGGACAAACAAATTCGAGCTCTACTTATCATACATATACAGGGATAATCAATAAAAAAATGGAAATTATAAAATTTCGGTTTCATTTAAAAGCTGTGTATAAAAAAATACAATTCGCCTAGAATTCAAAACGCACCCAGTACCATTATAAATAAATTAGTAAATATATTTATCTTTTATTTCAGGGGGATGGAGCGTATTGAGAGAATGGTCTGTTCGATCGTGGGATGCAACTAAGACTTTATCCAGACTGCACTCCCGACACGGTGCCACTCCCTTCTTCAGCGTGTCCTTGGAGAGCGATCCTACTAGACCTGCAGCTCTCCTGATAACCCTTAATCCGGGTGGCCTTGGCTTACCTGATCGTAGCTACTATTATCTAGGACCATACAGCGAGGTAAAAACGATAAAATCTATATATTTTTAAACATTCTTCGTATAAACATAATTTATGATTATTGAGGTTATAAATAAGACAGCCACACCTTCTGGATAATTTCCATTTGAACGGCAACTTTAACTCCATCTGTGATTTACTTACGTAACCTCGCCTATTGCGTATTTATTGAAATTATTAAAACTTCAAATATTTACAGTCGCAAATCAAAAATAAATACATAATTTACACATTCTTTTTGTTTAAAACGCATTTTTCTAAATGACAATATATTATTACAAGCGTAACAGTTAACTAATATACTTTTAGAGATTTTCTAAAAAGGTCCGATAAATTTTGAAATATGTTTTAAAATATATGTTTACATCTTTTTCTAATTATAGTAAATAAATATATATAATATTTTAATATTTTGATAAGCTTGTTTTTAGTTTCTCTTATCCCAGGTGAAGAATCATCGTTAATAAAAACAAGGATTAAAAATAAAACCAAAAAATAATAATATTTTTTCCGAATTAGCGCCATCTGTAGGAATTTTGTGAAACCCCGATCCAATTCGTAGCTGTACCAATTTCAATCATTACATGAGAAAAGGTGTTGTATTATAAATATAATTTACGAGGAAATTTATAGACGACCATTTTCATTGTGAAATAAACAGCCCAAATAAAATACATCAGATAAATAAAACTGTCGCCACGCATCGCGACATACAAAATTATGGTATAAGTAATTGGGTCGGAATATTGAACTTTAATTTGAAATGCAACTGTTTTTGATTTTTTAAGAATTATATTATAACCAAAAACCAAATCCAGATGACGATGTTAAAGTAATAATGATTAAGATTTATTAAAGATAAAATTATTATAGATTTGTATTTTCAAAAAGTTCTCCGAAACATTTAATTAATATAAAACTACTAAAAATCCAATAAAAAAGAGTTTTTTTCAAACCTAATACGAACGACAAGCCCTAGAAATGTAAACTAAGTTATAAATCTTTTTATTATTTTTCGATGTTGTTAAAAAAAAAAAAATTATCAAATAAAACTTAAAAAATACAATTATGGTTTTATACAATGCAAAACATATTTAAAATGCACCAATAACGGGACGTTTAGTAAGAGGCGTTTACGGTATAGAAAGTTTCGTTTTTAATATATCTTTAAGTTTTTTTCTACCATTGTAGCAAATTTATAAATCACAATTTATTACTAAGTTTCAGAACATACAGTATTGTTCGAATTAACGTGAACATAAGTGATAATTTGATGAAAAAAAAACAACATTTATTAGTTATAGAACAAGAAAGCAGAGAAATTAATACAATTAAAGTTTTTTTTATAAGGATTAATTGTATCTCAATAGAGACGGAGATGTAAATTGTTTTCTGGGAACAGCATGTGGTGGCCGAGGCGCTTACAGGACTAATGACCTGTCATTGGTTGGGTTGAGCGATCGTTTCATGTTTAACAACATTCCCAATTCCTCCTTTCTTATGACCACCACGTCTGACAAATTTTAGTTTTAATAGAAAATGTGTCCTTCCCTTGGCTTTTATAACTTCTTCAACGCGTTTTGGCATAGAATCGACAAGTTTTTTTTATATTTGCTGGACTCGATACCATTTACGTAAAATCAGATGCAGCGTTCACGTTTAGATTTTTAGATTTAAAACACGTCTTAATGAGCCTTTGAGGTGATTACATCACAAAAACGGCGCTTTAGAAGTTAGCATATTATTCTTATTTTTATTATTATTACGGATTACAGCCTCAATCAGTTTTGTTTTTGTTGTGCAATCTGTTTTACTTTAGCCTTCACAATAGCCCACAGATTTTCAATGGGATTAAGGTCCGGTCAGTTTCTTGGCCATTCAAGGCATAATATTTATTGGTCCTTGAAATATTTCATCATGATCTTGGACACGTGGCATGGAGTCGAATCTTGTTGAAAAACTCCTTGAGCGTTGGCATTCTTAGTTCAGCTTCCAATCTCTGTTCTAGCAAGTCTCTGTATTTTTGCGAGTTCATCATCACTTCGATCGGCACAAGCCACCCGGAACTTTTATAAGAAAAGTAACCCCAAAACATTTTATTTAACGGATGTTTGACTGTATAATCAATATGAGAATTCGTAATCTTTTCGTTGTAATTTTTTCTAACGAAACGAGATCGCTGTCCTTGTACTAAAGAGTCATTGATGTGTATTCATTCAAAGTCACAAT
>JAHDVF020001593.1:0-152281 GCA_022606425.2 Lepidostoma basale | reverse complement strand
AAAATTTTCATATTGCTTGGAAAATGTGTTTTTTTTAAATAAACCAATGATTTTCGGTTTATAGGTATATTACTATAAACCAAAAATCATTGGTTTATTTAAAAAAAAACAGTTTTTCCAAGCAACATGAAGTGTTTAAACTCCCATATCTCCATACTGTATATTTGCACTTACGTCGGTTTTACACTCACGGTGCGACATGTAAGCTATTTTTCGACATAGTCGCTATTCCTCTCAATGCAGGTGGTGAAGCAGGGTATCAACTTTTTGATGGCTTCCTAGAAGTAGTTTCCTGCCAACCCGTTTGTCCACTTCTCCACAAGAGGTGTGACGCCACTGTTGAGACTGCCTTTTGGTTTCAGGCGTGTAGTGTGCAACCCAAGTTTCATCACCAGTAACGATGGAGCGGAGAAATTCATCTCCATGAGTTTGCAGTGCCTCAAAAACTCTTGCCCTGCGCCGCATATTTCGCACTTGGCGGGAGATTGGATTGACATTTTTCACAAAACGTGTTATCGCGTCGACACTTCTCAACGTACTGACCTCGAACCGGTCTCGTTGCGGAGGGGAAGGGTCAGGCTACACGGAAGTGTAGCCAACATGTCACTACTTACTTTCTAGATATGCCTCGTACATTAGTTGAAAGAATTGTAATTTTAACTAAAAAATCTAAAAATTTAGAATGGTTCAAGGATATAAAACATAGAGTGACATTAACGGGTGTAGACAGTTCAATCAAAGTACAGGTAAGCTCACCTGACAGGAGTTTTAGTGTCATCGCAGGCTATGACGGCCCTGGAGACGTGATTGAGGCCCTTGATCAGCACGCGGGGCACCTGCTGTGCCAGCTGCTGCAGCGCAAAGTTCAGGGCGTGGCCGTGCTTGTTCATGTCCGGGGAGATGGTCAGGATGGATTCCCCCACCACCGTCACATTGTTGGGCTTCAGCTTCAATTTTGAGGTGCACAACCTGAAATGAAAAATGCAATATAAGACATTTATATAGTGTAATACGTATCTATTTACATCTTAATGGCATAAAAGTCTATTCACTTACAACCCTTTAACTCTGAATTGAACACATCATTGGAAAACTCCAGGTGTTTGAAATAGGTGTCTCTGTTCAATATTCAAGATCTTTCAGACAAACACTGTGTCAAATTATGGTCTTTGATCCATGGCAGGCAAGAAGCCAATCAGAGAATAAGTCGCTAGGCGTAAATGGTTTTGAATCAGTCACACCCTGAGACAGAATCCAGTCTGCGTCCCTCAGGGGGCACTAGACAGGTGGAAAGAGGAAGCAAAGCAGATCTTGAGCCACCTAGAGAAGAACCCTACCTTAAGGCGGCAGGATGGTATTAAACATCAGGCATGCGATAGAATCAAGTGTAGGAGAATCTTTGAAGCCCTGTGCACCACGAAAGTGCACAAGAAGAAGGCATAGTGTCATAAATAATAGTAGTAAATATATCTTCTTTTAATAAATAAAAAAACATAAATATATTACATTTTGTCAAATAAAGAAAAACTAATATCACTTTTTAAATAAACTTAAAGCATTAACACTGTGTAATTCCATAATGATGAATTTTTATGAATTAAAACACTGTTTTTTTCCACTTTTGAGTTTATTTTTCTCGACTTGTTTCGAAGGCTTACACCTTCATCATCGGGAGAACGATATAAATTTTAAATAATAATAAATTTTGAATTTATATCGTTCTCCCGATGATGAAGGTGTAAAAGCCTTCGAAACATGTTGAGAAAAATAAACTCAAAAGCGGGAAAAACAGCGTTTTAATTCATAAAAATTCGACTAATATCACAGTATAAAATTATCTTGGAATGTAAACCAACGGTGTGGTTTTCATATTTACTCCTTAACATGGTCAAGTGAAAAATAAAAGTTGATTGAAATATTAACTTACGAATAGCGTATGGACTCCGCATTTACTTCTAAACTCAACAATTTGATTCTTTCAATATTCAGCCGAATCAACAGGAAACAATCGTCCCTCAAGTAGACCTCTTCGATGTATGTTGTGATCTGATAAAAAAGAAAAATAGTATAAATACAATTGTTTGATATATTATTTTGTATTAAAAAGGTCAGACCGATGGAGACAGGAGAAGATACAACCTGAACAAAAATCTTCTAAGAACCTCAAAGATGAAAACTCTCTCGGAGATAGAGTGAGAAATATGGAAATAAGGAAAATCTGCAATACTGAGGACACCTTGAGATGGAACAGAGCGAGGAGACAATTCTGCTGACATGTAAACCGTATAGACACTCAGAGAATCAAATGAGATACCCATAGACCAACATCCACCTGGCAGACCACTTAAAAGATGGTGAAATAGCTGGTCTTCAGCATCGCAGGAAGAGGCAAATTCCCAGACAACAGATCACCATATTTAATTGAAGAAGAAGAAAAAAATATCCGGTGCACTTTTAAGGTTTCCCCTATAATAGATAAGGTTGAAGAACTCAGAATGAGATCAGATTGGTTTAGCCACGTAAAGCACCGAAAAGATGACCACATCATAAAATCGGCTCTTCGAATCCCAACTGTTCAGAGGGATAGAGAACGGCCTTTGGCAAAATGGGGGTCATCTATCGAGGCCACTCTCAAGAAATGTGGACTCAACAGAGGGTTGACCCGAGACAGGGTATCCTGGAAAAATCATGTCAGGATGGTGACCCACTTTAAGTAGGAAATGGCAAAGGGAAAGAATGTGTAAAAATTGTGTGGGATACATAGTTAAAGAAATATTTTTTAAATATGCAATCAATTTATTCATCTCGAAGAGGCGAGGCCAATGGATCGGCCACATTATGCATAGGAAGGCTGCAGAAGACTGAGCGCATTTGAGGATGAGTTGCAAGACTTTGCTACACACCAATCCTTAGGATTGAAAGAGGAATATTGAAAATATCAGGAACTATTGCACTGAAGTAAGTACATATAATTTCCCTTACCTCTCCCAAGGTTGTCTTCTCAATCCTTCCTTTGACTTTTCTGGCAAACTCTTGGTCCAGTGGTTCCATCAACTCGGCCGTGATGATGGGAGTAGAGATGTTTTTACTAGCATTGATGATCTCCTTGATGCGAGGGACCCCCTGGGTGATGTTCATGGATGCCACACCAGCAAAGTGGAAAGTTTTCAGGGTCATTTGAGTGCCAGGCTCGCCAATACTCTGAAAGAATATGTATTAATGTAGTTTATTAATTAGTTCATTTAACTTGAGATCCTGCTGCTCACGGCTTATTGATATGACTAAAGTCAGTCGTAAGTACGTAAGTATTACAAAGAGTTAAGATTTCTAATTTCTAAAAATAATTTTAGATCATTAGCAAACAAAGCCTGTATTCTGCCAGTTGGTACTTATGGTCTTGAAACTGTAACATTGTCCAAACAAAGTGCCGAGAAACTACGAGTGACCCAAAGAGCCATGTTAGGAATAAGCCTAAGAGACAGAATCAGAAACGATACGGTGAGAGAAAAAACAAAGGTCACTGACATCATCCACCGGGTGGCGACTCTAAAATGGCAATGGGTAGGTCACGTAGAGAAGAAGATTGCTGACTTGAAGACCGTGGACGGCAAAGAAAAGTGCAGGGCGACCGCAACTACGGTGGAAGGATGATCTGAACAGACACGTCTGAATAACCTGGATGCAGTCTGCACAAGACAGAGTGACATGGAAGCGAATGGAGGAAGCCTTTGTCCAGGAGTGGACAGGAATAGGCTGAGGAAGAAGAAGAGAAGAAGCAAACTAAATAAATCAAAGACAATGATGATTAATGTAAGAAGTTCCACTAACGTGTACACCATTTAAATCTTGTGAACTCCAAATTTTTATTTTTCTGACATGGACCCCTCAGCAAATGAACTGAAATCGACCCTCGGAGAGCCACACCAGTTAGCAATATGTTAAAAATAAAATAATATGATTCCAACACTTTATTACACTTTTATTTTAGACAACCTTCACCAATGTTAAAATTTGACTAACTAACTAACTAACTAACTAACCATCACACCGTCTTACCGAAGGGGTAAGCAGAAAGAATGGACTGCCACACTTTAACCGATGCGGCACTCCATCCTTCTCTTTTCGCCCCCGCGGGAGGCGCGGTGTGATGGGTTGCGAACCTCATCGCCACCAATAGGCATCTCCCTCTCATCATGTTAAAGTTTGTAAATCGATAAATGTTGTGTCACAACCAAAACTTGTCTGAAAAAAGGGTAAAATAAAAGTGTTGTAAATATATGAAGTATGGTTATATTTATTAAAATATGAATCCACAACACAAAGTGAAGGCGAATAGATTCCAGTTAGCAGTACCTGCGCGGCTAGTGCTCCAACAGCAGTGCCCGGTTCAATGATGCTCCTCATGTACTTGTTCTTGCAGGTGGTGAGGAAGACGACAACTTGTGACACCGTCAGCCTCTCCAGCTCGTTGGCTATGGGCCCGCAGTTCCGGTATTTAGCTCGCAAAGTGGTCACTTTGGCCGCAACAACGCGAAGGAAGTGCCTAAAAATGGAATTAAATAATCATTTCGTCTTTTAAGATCCAATTATTACAAATAATTTAAAAGCTAAGAATACACTATAATTTCTAACTAAATATAATAAAAATATGTTTTGTTTTAAAATTAATTGATATCTTTAATAACTAATTGTATTTCCCAAAAATATTAATAATTTTTTTATAATATAGTCAAACTTGGTTATTCCAATCACGGAAGCCGGATCTCAAATGCAATGAGGAAACATTTGTTGACATTTTAATATATGATTTTCTCCATAAATACATTTATTCACTTTTATTAAGAGCTATTTCTCTCTAATTATGTATTTTTGTTTGAATTGCAACTTTTTGTGTTACGTGACCACTCCAGATACATGATTTCATGTGATGGCTATGTTTGTAAGCATTTAAAAATATAGGGTGTTTTTTTTAGAGGTTTGGTTTTTAAACTGGCAACATTGTTTCTACAGACTGTCAATTTGACAGTTGATTTGTAGTCAGTATGTTTTGCCATTTCACCATGAATAGACTGACGTCAGAACAGTGCTTACAAATTGTGCAAATTTATTTTGAAAATCATGGTTCAGTTTGCCAAACTTATCACTATGTCCATTTTACGATCGACATAATCGTCCATCGGAAGACCATGAATCGTTTTCGCACCACATACACTCTAGTGGATAATACGCATCCACAAAGACGACAATTGTCGAAAATTGGATTTCACGATTGCGCTTCATTCGAGCTAGCCGTGGCGCTCATATGCCCGGAATCATATTTAAAGAATAATGGCATAAAATTATCTATTAAATAAAGCATTAACATTATTTTAATGCGTTTTTTTTTTTTTCATTTTGAATATGTACTGTATACCTCCAAAAAAAATCTATAGTTATTATATGATATCACAAGTAATGCTTAAAACAAAAAAATTCAGTTGGTCCCATCTTCCTCGTAATAACCAAGTTTGACTATACATATTTGCATTTAACACTCACATTTACACATTCATCCAAGAAATCTCATTTCTACTGCATGTATTCTACTATCATCCGTCTATTACCAGGTCCAAGCTTCACTTCCATACATAAAGATTGATTGATACAAGAACTCCATTGTGCACGATGACAACTTGTGCCGACCTTCGTGGCAGAGTGGTTAGAAGCTCTGACTTCCATACCGAAGGTCCCGGGTTCGATTCCCGGCGATGGCAGTGTGATTGTCACATTGTCTTTGGTCTGGTGTAGAATTCACGTGACAATAAAATGGCGATATATTAGCTACCTATCACATGTCATGTGGATCATCAATATAATAGCTAAAAATAATGTGTATACAGTAATTGGGTTTAAGCGACCTGTTGTATACAAGAAAAAAAAAAAAAAAACTTTAAGTGCACCATTCATTTGCACTTTTCACAAACTTGTTTCGGACTTTACACATCATTTCTTAGTGTCAAACTTTTAACCATTTTATTCAAATATGTATAAATCCACAATCATGAAAATGTCAGTTATACTATGCTAGTGACATTACAATCAGTTAATTTGTAAAATTAAATAAATAAAATGGACAAGTATCTTACAGAAGCTCGTGTCTAAACTCGGGACTGCAGGATTTGAAGTCTTCCATCTCCAGAGTTTCAACAGCAGCGGCGATTATAGCATCCCCACCTAAAGATTCTTCCTCCCTGAAGTATATGAAACACATATCTGAATATTAATCATTATAATTATTAATAAATGTTATATATAAAAACAGATATGTTATTTCTAACCCAATCCAAATTAAATCATTTAGCATTAAAAACATCTGATATGTATCACTTTATGAATTATGTAAAATAAGTTAATGTCAAAAAACAAAATTATTTTCTTAAAATTTGATGACTGTTCAAATGGTCTGTTTAATTTGTATTTATATACGATACACTGTGGTGCAAAAAGACATATATGGTACCTTTTTTAGAATCAGTTATATTCTTCACACTGCGATTAAAAATATATATTAGCTTAACTCTGAAAAAATAATGTTGAATACTTATTTGAACAGTGTGATTTATAAAATATTTTATTAATCCCTTAATCCACAATGTAATGTAGCCAGAAACCAGGACGAAAAATGGACAAGAAGACTTGGAGGCAATGGACCGCAAAGAAAAGTGCAGGGCGACCGCAACTATCGACCGAACCTACACATCGGCATAAACTAGATGAAGTCTGCATAAGACGTGGAAACAAATGGAGGAGGCATTTATCCAGAAGTGGAGGGAAATAGATTGAGAATGCGCAATACGTTTTGAAAAACAAAGTGTAGGCATATTTACGACATAAAGCAAATGAAATCAGATTAACAATTCATTTTTGAAATTTCATTTTTAAACAATGATATGTGTAAATATATCCAATAGTAATCTAATAA
The DNA here is from genome assembly GCA_022606425.2 of Lepidostoma basale. Lineage (NCBI taxonomy): Eukaryota > Metazoa > Arthropoda > Insecta > Trichoptera > Lepidostomatidae > Lepidostoma > Lepidostoma basale. The sequence goes on along the minus strand of JAHDVF020001593.1, from coordinate 145,320 downwards.
TAAGAGTCTAATAATTTGAAATACAGACCTCGAAGGACACTTGGCCCTAGTGTCGTAGAGCACCCTATTGAGGTCCACGGGCCGGTCTTTGGCCTCCATGTAGGAGGGGTCCAGGCCGTCACTCCCGTACTTGAACTCCACCACCTCGCCGACGGCGTTGCGGACCGTCATGTCATAGTGGAGCACCAGGTCTTCCAAAGACTAATTGAAAATAAATAAAACAATTTTAAAAATCACAAAGGATACACAACAATGAATCTTGTGAAGTGTTCAAACAATTCAGCTTGTATAAATAGTTTTTTTTTAATAAATAAAACTAAGATTACCTTGACAAGTCGCCTCTGAAGATAGCCGGTCTCTGCAGTCTTAACAGCAGTGTCTACCAGCCCTTCTCGTCCACCCATTGTGTGGAAAAAGAATTCCGTCGGGGTTAAGCCGGAATAAAAACTGTTTTCAACAAACCCACGAGCTGCGGGTATTTTCGCTACAAGCACACAAAACAATCATTAATAAATAACGTATTTAATTTGCAATTCAGTAGAACGTCGTTAATCCGGATGTCAGTTAACTGGAACGTCAATTATCTATTATATATGATGAAGTGTTCTGTACCGTGACCTAAGCATGCCTAAGCTTACCCCACCACACCTACACAACGTTGGGTGTGAGTTGAACGATGATGAAATTGTTTCGCTGATACAAAAAGAGATTGAAGATGATGATGAAAACTCAAATGAGGATGATGAAGGAGAACGAATTAGTCACAGAGAAGCCTTTACAGCATTAGATACTGCGCTATTATGGTTTAAAGAACAGGAGGAAAGCAGCTCAACTCAAATGCTTTTATTAAAACGAATCCGCGATTTAGCTGCAAAAAAAGACTTGTTAAAAAAAATCTCCATTTAGATTATTTTTCCAGTACTGTAGAATAATGTAAGCCTTTTTATGTACACACTATGTACTACATATATACAGTACACTCCCGATTTTCCGGGATGGATGGTGAAAAAAAATCCCGTATAATTGATTTACGGGTTAATCCGAAACCAATTTTTTTTCGGCAACATTATAATGATTCAATAAATATTTAAAGTTTGTACCATTTTCAAACATTTGAATTATTTCGAGTTTTTGTTCAATTGAAAGTACGACTCATTTGCATTTATCCATTATACCATAGACATAGACATTATACCATAGACACTTTTTCACAGTAAAATAAAATTACGACTTTAGAGCCACAAACGTATGTTGGCGGTGGCGCCAATGTGAACTAAACACCCAATGTCATTGTGACAAATGCATTATAAGTACTGTTGTGAAATATTTTTGTTTTTATAAAACATTTTTTCAATGACTCAAGTGTCAGAAAATCGTTCTTTGTTTTTGCAGTGAAATTTGTTATTTCATAATCAATAAATGAGCCGAGGAAAAAAATCGATTTACACCTTATTTTGCTAAAAGAATTAGCTTCTGTTTGATTATCCGGAACACCTCCGGTCCTAATTGGTCCAGATAAACGACATTCTTCTGTACGTTAAAGAAACATGAAATGTTTTAGACTCACAGTGTCTCTCAAAATGCGGTAGTGATCTGTCTTCAAAACCATTCGGTACCCTCTTTCCATTGAGGGCCTGCTGGCCTACACACGCTATCATCTGAGATATATTAATATTAGAACCTGAAATCATTCAAAACAATTATATTCTCATAACAAGAAGCAATTTTTTTTTAACACTGTTGAAACCTTAGTGTCAAAGTTTACATTGAATTATATTTTTTATTAAGTTTAAATATGTTTAAATATCTGTTATTTTACTCCTCATAAAATGGGATAAATTCAAAACAGACCTTTGGATCCACTCTGGGCCATGATAAGGGGCGCATTGGTGGGATGCAGTTCTCTGAAACAGGCCTTGGCGGCCAGTTCTCTGATGCTGGACAGCTCGCTAAGCATCACGGCCTCAAGTGTCTGCTCCACAGAGCACCCTGGCTGGCACTGTAGCGTCCCGCGCTCCATCTCTCTGATGTATTCGTCGCACTTGCTGTAACTGCAATGACAAAACAAACTAATAACAAATACAGCAGACTTCAATGGCATTCAGAAAAAAAAACAGATATATTTTTTAATATATCTTAGTATGAGCTCCAGTCGTGAAATTTTCACTACAGATGGCGCTTTCATCACATTGATCAGCACACAAACCCAAACAAAGTATCCTAAAATAGATAAATCAACGGAAAATATTTTTTTTAAGCAATGCTAACAAATCTGAAACACGAAAACAAACATTCCACACGATGGAAACAATTCTTGCAAGTAAAATGACTAATTTGTGACAGTCAAAGACGAAGTTAACAAATAAAATATGAATTTTTATTTTTATTAGATTAAAAAATATTGGAATTATTTATTGAGTCCCTGAATTCTGACACAGAATAATCAAGATTCTACTTATATTCTTAAATTCAATACATTTCCCAAAAAATTATGACATATTTCTTGGGGTTAGGATTATTGTAACTTATCCATTTCTTGTCTCCCGTAATGATACGAAACGAAAGTAATGATATAAAGAAAAAAAATGGCCGCTAGATTTGAAGACTTGAAGCAGCCAGAGGCCTCTATTGTAAAACAGACTGAACTTTCCGAAACACCTAATACTATATCAATTATGTACATAAAAACATGTATTTATTCACCATACAACCCTATATTGTTGTTATATTGCAATGTTCACATAATAAGTATTCTGTCTATTTATTATGCTTACAAATTTTTCGGTGAAAGGGAATTTAATATTTTAGAAATTGATCAGAAATTAACTTACCCAGAACTTAAGAGTTTATTTTTTGCATCAATAAGCTGCTTCCCGGGGGTGACATCAATTATTCCAAAGCTAAATCCACGATTCATCATGTAATATGATGCCATTCTCGCTAATCTGTAAAAGAAAATACAAATATATACATGACATAGCAATTGAAAAATAAAACTCACAGAATCAAAAACAATATTTATCCGTATTGCCATTAAAAATATGTATTAATAATTCATACTCAGGTGGTTGTCAACCTTGCCCCTCCATCAAAGGTACCAATATAAAAACTGAAATGCAACTGTCAGATTGCAAAGGCAAAAATATACTATTCTTTCTTAGTTTTAATGAAACATGCTGTTCTTTATTTGACATTTTAAATACATTTATTACCGAAGCAAAATAATATATACAATTAAGATTACCTCCACATTCCCTTAACAGCATACTCTTCCCCCCAATCCCGGAGTAATATGTAGAATATACTAGTCTTGGTACCTGATCCGAGGGTACTTTTGTCCATGGAACCACACAGTAGTTCAGAGTTTCTGATTATCACATCTGAAAATAACGCCCTCTTTAATTTCATAGCATTATAAAATAATTTTAAAAACATACACAATTAACATTGTAAAAAATAATAATATACCAGGTGTATGTATAAGTTTTTGCGATAAAGAAAACACGTAATTTTCAAAGGAAATTGATGTTTTGTTTATTCAAAATATTAGCCATATGCTTCTGCACACTTCCTTCATCTTTCAGGTAAGTTATGAATACCATGCCTGAAAAACTGTTTGTCTTTTGCGGCAAACCATTTGTCAAGCCATTTTACAACTTCCTCGAAATTGCTGAAGTGCTGCTCAGTGAGCGCGTGCCCCATTGATGCAGAGATGATAGTCAGATGGCACCGAGCCGGAGGAGTACAGCGGGTGGGGAAGGATGTCCCATCCAAGCGATTTCAAGAGGTCTTTCGTTGGTTTTACTGTGTGAGGCGGCGCGTTGTCGTATAACCAAATCACTTTGCCATGTCTTCTGGCCCATTCTGATCGTCTTTCGATCAATGCGAGATTTTAATTAATCATTTGTTGGCGATAGGGTTGTGCATTAAAGGTTTCGCCGGGCTTCAAGAGTTCATAATACACAATACCGCTTTGGTCCCACCAGACACAAAGCATGGTCTTCTTGCCGAAGCGATTTGATGAAACCATGTTCTAATCGATGGAGAGTGTTCACCATATATTTCTACCAGCAAACGATGACTTTCCACAGCCTTTTTCTTTTGGTTAAATAAAATAAGCAATGCGTGCTGCAAATCTTAATTTTTAGGCACAAAAGTCGACATGATCACTGAACGATACAACACAGACGCTATTGTTTGGCAGACTCAACTTGTGTGTGTGTGTGTGTGTGTAGGTTAATGTCAGACGAACAAACTGACGTAGTGTCACATTCATAGGCTCTGTACTGTTCGGTGGCGCCATCTTTTAGTGACATCGGAAAAGATATATGGATACACTTGGTTATTTGAAAGTAATATTTTAAAAACTAATGAAATTATACATACAGGAGTCTTGAACACACATATCTAAATCTTGTGTGTAATTTTTGCCTCTCGTTTGCAAGTTTGCGTTTACTTCACATCTTTTATTTGGTTTAAGAATTAAACTGCAAAAAGATTAAAATAATATCATTATTTTTACAAAATATCAAAACTGGAAAAAAAACAAATCAATTCTAATTTAAAAAAGAACATTTTAAAATTAATCAAGATAAGAAGTCATCAAATAATTGTTGCCATTATAAATTTACCTAAATATTTGTTTGCCAGTCCAAAGAACTCGTGGTTTCAGTATGGCAGGAATGGGTAAATCAATTTTCATTGTGGTATCATCTCCGGCCAGCAGACACGCTGCCAACTGGTATACTTGCTCTTTGGCTAAGTAGCAGTCCCGCTGGGTGAGTAAGTACCCACCAGTTATGAAATCTTGGGTCGCCGCAATGAGAAGTTCTCCATTTCTGGGTGTAACCAAATTTGATTTGTTCTAAAAAATTTATATTAAAACAGTTAATATTGCAATGAAAAATAAAAATAATTTGAAAAATTAAAAATAATACACACCCCCATCAAGATAAGGGCTTCTGCCCTTGCTTCTTCTGTTTGAGGTAAATGTAGATTCATTTCATCTCCATCAAAATCAGCATTATAAGGAGTGCAGACACATTCATTGAATCTAAAAAAACATATTAATATATTATTTAAAAATACATAGACTACACTTCACTTCACTTCACTTCCAAAATACCACAATGCCTCAAGACTAAAGTCTTCAACCAGTGCGTTTTGCCAGTCATAACATACGGAGCCGAGACGTGGACATTGACAAAAGGTCTAGTCTACAGATTCAAGGTTGCCCAGCGCGCCATGGAAAGAGCCATGCTTGGAATAACCTTGAGGGATAGATTTAGAAACGAATTTATTCGACAACAAACCAAGGTGACTGAGGTGGCTCTACGGATAGGCGGGCTGAAGTGGCGGTGGGCTGGCCATATCTGTCGGAGAACCGACAGCCGATGGGGAAGACGGGTTCTGGAGTGGAGACCGCGTACAGGATTCCGTAGAGTTGGACGTCCCCCTGCCCGCTGGACCGACGATCTGAATAGGATTGCTGGACATGGATGGATGGGAGCGGCAATGGATAGGGGGCGGTGGAGGGCTTTGGGAGAGGCCTACATTCAGCAGTGGATGACAGACGGCTGATGATGATGATAGACTACATATTAAATAGAAGTAAACAATCAGAATTTAGAAAGTTTCAATTGAAAAATTAAAAGTTCCCTATTATTAAATAGATAATATGTTTACAAGAGATGGGCGAGTGGAGACAGATATTGAAAGAAAAGTTGGGGTAGGCAACAAAGTGAATGGCGCACTTAAAGTTGTCATCGCAAACAAAAACCTATCCAAAAAAGCTAGAATGGCAGTGCACATCTCTTCTACCGACCCTTATGTATGGAAGCGAAGCATGGAACTGGCAAAAGAAGGATGAAAGTAGAATAAATGCAGTAGAAATGAGATCTCTTAGACGAATGTGTGTATACTCTGTACATGATAGAGTGTCAAATGAAAATATAAGAAGTGAATGCGGTGCGAATGATGGTGTCATGAACAAAATAATGAAGGATCATTAAGATGGTTTGGACATATGGAAAGAATGAATGAAGAAAGAATGGTAAAAAAATTATATGTTAATGATGTAAATGGAACCAGAAATAGAGGAAGACCGAGGAAAACGCGGCACGATCAAATAAATCAAATATTGAATGTCAGCCATGTGAGGAGTCAGAGAAATCGACGCGCGTGCATGACACGGTGCATGAATATTGAGGAAGCGAGAGAAATATGTCAGGAAAGAAAAGTGTGGCATTCCATTCTTTCTGCCTACCCCTTCGGCGTGATGGTTAGTTAGTTAGTTAATATGAATTAGCGCCCTTGAGATGAGCAATTCATAAAAATGGCGCTTTATAAATTATCCAATTTATTATTATTATTATTAAATGTTTATCACCTGAATGTTCTCTGGGGTTGAACTTTTGCACGATGACACATAATAGAAAGCTTATGAAGCGAGGGCTGTCGATTGAAGAGAACAACATCATCATCAACAAGATGTCTCTCAACCACATCTCCACACTGAAAAATAAATAAAATACTTATAATATTTTGTTATTAAACGCTTTTCATTGCTTATATCAGAGGTAATTTAACCATAGAGATTTATTTAAAAATATCATTAATGTACTAAGCACCCACCTTCAACTCTTGAGCAATTTTTTCCCTATTGCCATACTTGAGAAACTTTTTGAATGCGGAACCCCGCTGCTGCACATAGTTGGCACCAGGGTGTTTATCGGGCCCATTGCAGACAAGAGAACGGAGCCACAGTAAATTGGCGGGAAAAACTTTTTCGGGATATGTCAAAATCTTTGCTACATGAACCGGAACTCCAACCTGAAAAATAAAATGAAAATATAATAACTATACTTTTTTTTACTACTTGTATATAAATTTAGAAGATGAAAAAAATACCTGTTGTATTTGGAGATTTGGATCGGGTGATATAACCGTTCGGCTGGAGAAATCAACTCTCTTTCCTGACAGATTTCCTCTGAATCTTCCTTGTTTACCTTTCAATCTTTGCACCAGACCTCTGCCTGGCTTTTTGGGCTAGAAATACAGATTAATATTGTGTTTATTAACGCATCTTTTGCGGGAGACGAGTTTCACAGTCCTTAGTCGAGACTGTAATTACAATTACCAAATTTTTTGCCGCTTTCGCTGGAGACGGTGATCACAGTCCTACTTATTGTATTGCGTTATATAGTGTTTATAGTGACATCTGTTGAATTTTTGTTAAAGCAAAGTTTCTCAATATATACAAACGGACAAAAGAATTATCGTTGGATGAATACAATCCATGGAGGAGAAGGCATATTATTAGTGTATAATTACTTTTAGTTTATATTTTTAAAATATTAAGTGTACGTGAGAAACTAAGTATGTAAATAAGTACGTCCGTTACGACTTGTAACGAATAAAGAATTAAGATTGCTAATTTCTAAAAATAATTTTAGGTCATTAGCAAACAAAGCCTGCGTTCTGCCAGTGGGTACTTATGGTCTTGAAACTATAACATTGTCCAAACAAAGTGCCGAGAAACTACGAGTGACCCAAAGAGCCATGTTAGGAATAAGCCTAAGAGACAGAGTCAGAAACCATACGGTGAGAGAAAAAAACAAAGGTCACCAACATCATCCACCGGGTGGCGACTCTAAAATGGCAATGGGCAGGTCACTTAGAAAGAAGCTCAGATGAAAAATGGACAAGAAGTCTGCTGATTTGGAAACCGTGGACGGCAAAGAGAAGTGCAGGGCGACCGCCACTATGGTGAAAGGATGATCTGAACAGACACGTCGGAATAACCTGGATGCAGTCTGCACAGGACAGAATGACATGGAAGCAAATGGAGGAGGCCTTTGTCCAGGAGTGGACGGGAATAGGCTGAGAAAGAAGAAGAAGAAGAGAAACTACTTCATAAAAACATCATAATATTTTAGGTGAGAGTTTATATTTATTTTTTTATCGGAAAGATTTAAAATGTTTTAATGATTTATACGCTGACACGATTAATACGTTACGGAATACGCTCGCGTCACTCATTAACTTACGCTCGATCGGCCCCGCATGAGATGTGTTAATAAACAATAATTTAAAAAAAACAGTTTGAGAAAATTAAGGAAAAATTACACACTCACTGTATTGTTAGAACTTTTGAAATGTTAGATTTATATCGAGAAAAATAATAATAATAACCAGATTCAATGTTTAAAACAAGTTTCTATTATAAAATAACAAGTTACCTGCATAGCTATGGGTATACCAGACATCTCACTATTGATGTATAGAGCGCAGTGCAACTGTAGATAGTCCCAATCCTCTTGAATCAATTCTATCTTCCCTCCGCTGGACATATGCTTTTGGATCACATCATTGATGAGTAATATCTCAGACTGTTTCATAGTGAGATCGTCTTCATTTCTAGAATTAAAAAAATTTAAAATTTCACTTAATTATATTAGAATATGGGAAACACCCCGCGTGATTTATAAACTCTACAAGTCATTTTGTAAAACCGTATACAAAGCTGGTTATCCACAATGCCATCTTCAAAGAAGTGGTAGCATATTGACAGTGGCGGTACTTCCATACAAGCAGAAAAGCCGGGCTTGCCTTAAAAAATCTATGGAAAAAAATGTTTTTTGCACGTTTGAGCCGTCTACGAATAAAATAATATTTTGAATTTTCGCGCGAGTCAAATCAATTAAATTGCGTTGCTAATGACTCTGCTGACATGCGCAGAAATGACCTAAGTGTATGTATTGTTCCACTCATATGCGCCGTATTTTATTTCACTCATACGTACCAGAGGTGAGATGCCCACGAAATCGCCTACGTCCACATGTTTTGTTTCATGTTTTCGATGGGCTTCATATTGGACTTATGTACTTTTGGCTTGTAATCAGATAGCTAGGTGCATATATACCAGAAGATATCTACAATTTTTTATACAGATTCGAAGCCGGGCTTTATCACTCTGAAGTATGTTACTATTCGATGTGTCACGAACTTCATTTCTATTGTCAGAATGTTATCTGTCATTTACGTTGTTATGAAAAGAAAGATTATGTAATTTCATTACGAACATTTATTTATAATTCGTGTTTCGGTGTTAACAAATTTATTATTATTGTCTATTTACAGCTTATTTCTTATTAATTATATTTCTTCTTGTATTTGTAAATACATTATTATATTATACAAGAACACGAGTTTGATGTCGCAGAAAATTATTTTTTGCATAGATTTAAAAAGTGCACAAATCTACCCGCAGACAATGTGAAAAGTATTTTTTTTTTATTTGACTATCTATATAAAATATCTTAATATTAATACCCAGAGCATGAATGAGTTGTTCTGGCTAGCATAGGACAGAGAAACCTATGCCAGGGTGAGAGCTAACATCGGGGGGACCTGACATGACACTTTAAAAAGAAGATGATAAAATATCTTACGTTCCAGGCTTGAGATCAGATACTACACTTGGCCGGATACAGACCGGGGGTACAGGGAGTCTGGTCAGTACTAAATCTTCGGGTCTGGAACGCAGGCTGTTCATGCCTAGGAGTGGGATATCATCTTCAGGGATACGGCTCAAAAGTTTCAGGACCTAAAATAATATCTTAATAATAACACCTTCGAAGTATGTCAAGAAAAATAAACTCAAATTACTCATTTCAAAAAACAAAACAAAAAACAAAACAAACCATCACGCCGTTTCACCGCAGGGGTAGGCAGAGAGAATGAACCGCCACACTACTCTATCCTGGCAAACCTCTCTAGCTTCCTCCACATTCATACAACGAGTCATAAACGCACGTCGATTCCTCCGACTTCTAACATGACCAACCTTTAAAATTTGATTAATTTGGTCATGCCATGTTTTCCTCGGTCTGCCTCGACTCTGTACTCCATTTACATCATTAACGTATACTTTCTTAACCATTATTTTTCCATCCATGCGTTCCATATATCCGAACCATCGCAGCGATCCTTTCATAATTTTGTTCATAATATCTTCTTCCGCTCTACATTCCTTTCTTATATCAGCATTTGAGATTCTGTAGTATATCGTTCTAGCACACATATGTCTTAGGGACCTCATCTCTACCGCATTTATTCTGCTTCCATCCTTATTCTGCCAGCTCCATGTTTCGTTTCCATACATTAGGGATGGGACCAGAACTCCATTGTGAACTCCGTACTCATTTCAAATTCATCAATATGAAGTTTATCCAAAATTAAAAATAGACTTTTAAACCGGACACAGTTAACATCTTTGATATTATTGGTGGGAAGATTAAAACAAAAACAAACAAAAATTTCTACAACAAAAAAAATAATCTAAAACTGATACTTAATTATTTTAAATTAGAAATCTACTGCGCTTACATGCAAAGGGTTCAAATCAATCAGAAGAGCACTATTCAACATCGTGGAGAGCTCTCTATTAGCCTCCTTCGCCTCGTGCAGCTCACTGAGGACATTCACCACCATGGGATCAGTCTGCTTCTTGCTGCGGAACTTGTCGTGGATGATCTTCAGGATGCCAGCGGGGCTCTTTTTCACCATGCCGTTGATCACGCCGCAATGTGGGCATTTGGTGGACTTCTTCGCTTTCTTCAGAATCTGGGCTCTCATCGCCTTCCGTGTGAGGTACGAGAGATTTGGATTTAGGAGCCGCTTCCTGAATGTGTTTTTCTCCGATTCAGAAATAAGTACTTTAGCACATTCCTAAAAAGAGAAGAATGTTTAATGAGTTAAAATTAGTTTGAAATTCATCTCCGTGGGTACTGCCCTAACCGTGGGGCCATTGATACATGGTCACGTAGCATATGGTGATGCTTGGGGCTCATTTATAATTTCTCCAATATTCTCAGATTATGTCAAAATTTGGACTACCAGTGACATCTATTGGTGCACATGAAATAAAATAATTTATCAGCTAATTAAATTTTTTACAAACTGAAATAATTACGTTTTGTAAATGTCATTTAATGACATTTACAAAACTCTAGAGGTTAACAAACCGATAACAAGAAAGCCGTTGAGTTATCAATCTGTGACACACTAAAGATGCTAAACGATGCTCTATATTGAGTATCCAATATTGAGGAAAATGTGGAAGTTTTATCGTAATTTATGATCTATCAAGGCGTAATATATCACTTTAATAAAATGTAATATAACTTAAGTATATTACATTTTATTAAAGTGATATAACATAAATTATATTATAGTTTTATGATTATATATTTTTTTTAAACTAATCATTCAGCATGATCATTGAAATATCATGCCAATAGCAAAATAATTGAAAATGGAAACTTCGAAGCTGAAATAAAACAGTAATTTCATTAATATTTATTTGTAAATTAACCACTTAAATCTCGGATTTTTAATCACAAAAATAGAACCCAAAACATCAGGTTATTTTTTTTTTGTTTAAAGAATTTACATTATTTAAAAGTTGTCCAGTTCCAAAAGACAAAACAGAATTAATAAAAAATTAAGAATTTACATTATTTAAAAGTTTTCCAGTTCCAAAAGACAAAACTGAATTAATAAAAAATTAAAAATTTACATTATTTAAAAGTTGTCCAGTTCCAAAAGACAAAACAGAATTAATAAAAAATTAAGAATTTACATTATTTAAAAGTTGTCCAGTTCCAAAAGACAAAACAGAATTAATAAAAAATTAAGAATTTACATTATTTAAAAGTTGTACAGTTCCAAAAAACAAAACAGAATTAATAAAATTTTTAAAAAAATCTTAACCTGACATAAAAAAAAAACAATAAGAAAATAATAAAACAAATCTAACTATAATAATAAAAAGATAGAATAATAATAACTGTAATAATAAAATAACTTTTAAATTACACAAAAAATCAAGGCGAACACAGTTTGTTTGTTTATCTTATCTAATGTAAACAAGTCGAAACACGCGAGCAGTGCTCGGATTGGCACGATACGATACATGCACCATGCGCGAACACTGCTCGTTCAAAAGCATAATGTGGTTAACAGGTTAATAATAAAGTTTTAATCAAACTAACCGTATCCTTAATTAATATACCAAACAAAATTAAATAAATAGCTCAAAAAACTAAATGAATGATGTGAAAATATTTCTCTTTAAGCTTTCAAAAATATTGGGTTCAAAAAATCCATAGGAGCAACCTTTCGGCGTGGATGAGACCATAATGTTACAAATAACTAACTAACTAACTAACCATCACGCCGTCTCCCCGAAAGGGTAGGCAGAAAAGAATGGACTGTCACACTTTTACTGATGCGGCACTCCATCCTTCTCTTTTCGCCCCGATGGAGACGCGGTATGATGGGTTGCGAACCTCATCGCCACCAATAGGCATCTCCCGGGGACACTTCGATCGTCCAACACCCACAAAATAAATCTAAAACAAATAATATAAAATACAATGATATAAAATAAAATAACAAAATATTATAATATGATATTATAATATGTTACTTTTATTTTTACTTTTAATTTTGTTTTTTTTTCTACTACTATTATTATGTTTAACTCTCAATCATTTTGTTTGACCATATTTTGCCTTAGCTTAAATTCAATTAACTGTTTATTGTATTTGTGGTAGCATGTAATTGGCTTTATTTATTATTTTTCTTAATTAATATATTGATATCGCTGTATGCTGCCCTTGCTGAATAAATAAATAAATAAAATATAAGACAAACCTTGCATATGCTTTGTAGAATATTTATAATGGCTCTAAAATATCCAACATGGAATACGGGTAGGGCTAGCTCCAGGTAGCCATAGTGTCCCACACATTCCCTGAGCCCTTTTCCACAAGTCTGGCAGTTGGCATCTTTCTGATTAGTCCCCTGAAACAAACAAAATTCAAATCATCACGCCGTTTCTCCCGAAGCGTAGCTCAGAGAGAATGGACCGCCACACTACTCTACCGTGTCACACCTGTCTAATTTTCTCCACATTCCAAGAAACCAGAAATCCATTCTGAATAGTCTCCATCGGGAGACATCGTCGTCGGTTAACATCGGTTAACATAATTCAATAAAACATTTTAATGAGACTCTGTAAGCTAGAAGATCCAACAAAACTTTTATGGGAGTGACATGTTAATTTTCCTTTATCATGACAATTTAGTGTTTGGAAGACGAAACATGTGTCTCCTATAAAACATATTTTTTATTATTATAGAGCATTAAAATGAATCATTTGGATTAGTTTATATTACTATCTGAATCTATGGATTGAGATCCAAAAAAATGTTAAGCAAGCATCAAAATTCACTTTATTTAAATATTATAAGCATGATTAGGAATAAGCATAATAGGTTCACAAACCATTCGCCTATCCAAAACACCGTGTACGGCTGGTGCTCGTTGACCATCTTGGGCATAAAGATTCTTTGCAACGACGTGAAGATGTGCTTGTTGCTGTATGTTTGCAGCACTATCTACTCCGAATGTAACATGAGATCTGTAATGGTAATTAATTTATATAAAACAAACGAATTAAAAATTGCGATGTAAACAAATATTCCGGCGTTCATAGTTACACCTACATTTTACGTGCTACATCCGTCTCCCGGTACTGTTCTTTAGGCATGATAGTAAATTAATAATACTCAGCAAAATTCAGACAAAATATAAATCAAAAATATTTTTAAAACTATGAATTCGTTATAAAAGTATGCCACATTTTAATAAATAGGAGAGGTTATGTTTAAAAAGTGACGTTTGACACTAAACTAAAAGTAGTAACTAAAATAGTACAATACATAAGACGCACTTTCTGCAGCCGTCATACTCTTTCTATGGCCCCTTCCACAATACAATAAGTATATATTTACATGAATAATGATTCCACACACTTTAAGCAATCCAAATACAAAATTTATATTTTATTCGTGTTTATTAAGGTCCATGTCATTATTACGATAAGGGAATATTAAAAAAAAACGTTCTAATTTAATGAAAATGTTGTAAAAAATATGCTATTCTCACAACGGAATAAAATATTACTTTTTTAATGTCAAAAAACAGGTAGATATAAAAAAGACATTCTAATATCTGAAACCCTACAAGATTAATCCTTAAACAATTGGTTTACTTACATTTAAATAATTTAAATCACACTAACTAACCATCACGCCGTCTCCAAAAGGATAGACAGAAAAAATGGACTGTCATACTTTTCTTTTTTGACATATTAAATATAAAATATTTTAAGACGACGGCAGCGAGCTGCCGAAACCGGTGCAAGCCGTAAACCTTTGTAGAATTTAACTTAATTTATACTATAAAAAAGCGTATATATTTTTTTCCCTTATTTACAGTGAACTTCTATCAAGAATTTTCAAATATCAACATTAATAAAAAATTATCATTTTACTAAGTTTCTAAATAAATACTTAGACTTTAAATATCTGAAATGAATGAATTAAATATGTATTCATGATTGATATAAATGAAACACGAAATTAAAAAGTCCCAAAAGACTAAAACAAAAAATAATAAAACATTAAATTCAAGGCGTCTTCTTACTTAAAAAACGGAAATAATACACATTTTCAGTATGGCGTGGACTAAGTTCAAACAATGTTTTAAAATATTATCACTTCCATAATATCCCCCCATTTTTAAAAATATATAATATATGCAGCCCATCATAAAAATTTGGTCTACACTTATTTTCAAATAACCATTATACATAGTTTTTAGTCCCATGAATGAACCAGAAATAAAAAATCTGCGTTTCATGATTTTTCAAATAAATTTCACAAATATCACCAAAATACGTTGAAACAATACATATTATTGATTTTCAATACAAGTTTCATTCTTTTCAAAAACGTACCCAAACTTTTAACCGTAACCAAAGTTTGCATTTCGCATTTTTCGTCAAGCAAAATAAATAAATAAATATTTTGAAGCTTGCGCTATTATTTTATTATTTTTTCCTTAGATATTAAATGTTTTTTTTTTGGGAGTTTATTTAATTATGAAAAAATGTTCGCATTTTCAAAATAAATCCATTCGTCGTATTCAAATACAATATGTACGCGATTGTTCATAACAAAAATCAAATATTAAAAAAGATGTGCCCCTGCATATTTCCACAGTACTCACCTAGAAATAGATTTACCGCTATGAAATTGCTCACCATCTGTTCGCGTTGTTTAATATTCGTCCTCCTATGTTTCTCGCGGAGCGCGCCGTTTTTGGCTTGTCAACTGAAAGCCGCGCTAATTTTTATTGAACTTCATTTGTTGCTTGTGACGATTATTTTTCCAATATGGATTGTTTATAAGTAACATCAGTCATACTTGCACATGTTGTTACCGGTGTCTGATAAAGCATTCTCGAATTTCGAGTCGTATTATTGTTTTACACTTTCGCGTTCTTAGACCTTTCAACATGCCTTTATTGAAGAGAAGAGCCTTTGAGAAGTCGACAGTGTCCGAATTTCTAAGAGACGATGAGGAAGTGTTTCATTGTGAGATTACCGACGAAATATTCAGAGATTATGAGTAAGTACTATTATTATCGAGTCAGGTTTTCGGAATATTTTGATTAGAAATGTTGTGACCGTTGTTAATTTTACTAACCCTCATTATCGTGCCGTTTACGCAATTGTCCATGCGTAACCCGAATGTTGGAGCGGCGTAGTTAATATATTCTGTGATTTTTCGTATAGCATAAGTTTAAAACTTTGAATTATTTTAAAAAATTGCGCTAATTTTTTTTTTTCGCATTTTAAAGGGAATATTGCGAGAGAATCATTCTTGTCAACTCCATGGTGTGGTCATGCGAGATGACAGGGAAACCGAACCTCACATACACAGAGGCATTGGAAAGTGAGAAGAATGCACGCAGATCCCTGCGGGATTTCCCCATGGAGCTTCGTGTCCCCATCCTGTACTTGGCGGCCAGGACTAAGCGTTGCACATTCGCCGAGATGTTGGACGATGTGTTCAACTTCGTGAGGGATCGATACTTCGTAGGCGAGACTGTAGAAGCCTGCTTGGAAGGAGATGCATGGGTGGAAGGGCAGATTCTCTCTGTCACAGCTCCCAAACAGCCACCTTCCATGTCTACTGGGTACATAATCATTTAATTTATAACATAGATTTATTTATTTTTCATATGTATATAGCCACCGATACACTGGTAATGTAGCAGTGTTTACATATAAATAAAAACATGACTATTATTTTTGTGATTTTATGATCATAATAATAAAATTAAAACTTCCATATATTTGGTGAATTAATTGTTGATGCTTTTTATGAAAAGAATTAACACAATTTTGCTATAGATTAATATTATTATTTTATTGGCAATTCTCACAGTGGTAATCAATTGTTAAATATGTTTTTTTCTTTTCATTTTACACTAAATACAGATAATATTAAATAGTTTCTTATGAGAATTATGTAATTTATATTCAAATTGTGCAATTTTTATTGGTAGTTCCTGTTTAAAATTTTATTTGGTGAAAATGTCAAATGCTAGGAAAAAACTGCATTATCAGTTCCCTGTTTGTGACGCCTCTGTATCTATGGGAACCGTTGTGTGATGAATCATATCTTTAAAATGAATCTCTTTTATTTTTGATAAGGTTTCTATAGAATGGAATATTTTTAATTGATTTATTATATATATTTATTTTGCATTGCATATATATTTATTTTATGATGATTTATATTTACGTGTGCCATTTTGTAAAATCAATTACCCCACGGGCGTACTAGGAAAAGACTGCGACAGTGCAGACAACAATTCAAATGAAATCAAATCAGTTTATTTTCTCAAAAGATATTACAAACAACAATTATAGTTTAAGGCATCTATTGAGAACAGGTAAAACATAAAAAATATATAATACCAGGAATGCATGAGAGACGGTTCGACATTAGGAATACAAGATACTCTCCAAAGTCAAGAGTATTTGTCTTCTGAACATACTTTCACAAATATGAAAGACATCGATCTCCGAAGCGATCATGTTCAGCAGTTTGATTGCTCTCTCCACCGGCATCACCAGAGGCAGGTTGGTTCTGCATGCTGGGAGATAAAACAGTCTATCCAGAACATAAAGATGGATAGCCTCCAAGATGACGGAATTCTCAAAGAATCCCCTAATAAGTCTGAAGAAATGTTCTTTGCTCCATCACACAGAACCATCCTGCCTACGGTGATGCTAGTAAGAAGAGCAATTCGGACGTTGAATTTAATCATCTTGGATTTGGACATTTTTAGTGTCAGTGAGGCAGCGTTCGCATCTAACTAACTAACCATCACGCCGTCTCTCCGAAGGGGCAGGCAGATAGAATAGACTGCCACACTTTAACCGATGCGGCACTCCATCCTTCTCTTTTCGCCCCCGCAGGAGACGCGGTGTGATGGGTTGCGGACCTCATCGCCACCAATAGGCATAAAAAATATATTACTAATTCTGGAAAGAGTTCTGCCTCACTAACCAACTTCAGAGATACTTGTATGTTAGTTTCATATCGATGTTGTATTTTTGTTTCGCCTAAGTCACCTAAAAGTTTTTCGTTTGTTGCGTATAAAAAAAATAAATTAGACTGAACTAACATTGCAGTTTCAGTTCTGTTGTTTCTTAAATTAAAGTTGCTATCCTCATACTTAATACTAACATGGAGGCTATTCCACTCCAATGGACCCGCAATGCTGAAAGCATGATCAAGAAAACCTACTTTATTAGCTTTAACTAGAATCACAATATTTATTATTTGAGTTTTGTCAGATGAGATAGAATAATATGATAAACGCATGTGAAATAACATTGAAATTTTTCCAATGACATCAATACATTTGAAGGTGCTAATTATAACAGCTCGTGTAACTATCGTACATTACTATTTGGAAAAAGTTTCTTCTTCAACATATTCCCATCCACTCTTCGACTAAGGCTGCTTCCATTTGTTTCCACGCCACTCTATCTTGTGCAGACTGCATCCAGGTTATGCCGATGTGTCAGTTTAGGTTATCCTTCCACCGTAATTGTGGTCGCCCTGCACTTCTCTTTGCGATCCATGGTCTCCAGTCAAGTCAGCAGTCTTTGTTTTTATCTTACCGTATCATTTCTGACTCTGTCTCTAAGGTTTATTCCTAACATAGCTCTTTGGGTCACTCGTAGTTTTATAGCACTCTGATAATGTTAGTGTTTTGAGGTCATAAGTGGCTACCAGCAGCACACACTCTTCATATATTTTTCTCTTCAGGTTGGTTGGTATTTTTGGTTTTTTAAAATGTGTGTCATTTTTTCAACATCTGCCCAGCTTAGGCCAATTCATATCTTGAACTCAGCAGTTCGGTTTCCTCTGACCTTTCCCTTACGGTGCTAAAACAAAAATGCGCATTCCGGTGTTGGGTAGTCAGTACCCGATCAAAAATTAGTTTTTTTTAATTGGAAAAATAAGAATATTCATAGCTAATCCCCTTAATTAATTATAATTGAAAATTGAAAAATTATAATAATAGAGATTTAAAAAAAAAACCATCTGGCAACGCTCACAGAACTGGCATAAGTCCACTCTGGTTGCAAGCCTGAGAGCTACTGCCGGCGGCCTAGTGAGAACAATGCTCCTCGCGCGCTTCCACAGTGAAGTATGCAAGAGTGAGATGCGAATATAGTGTCGCGCACTCAGCGCTGTTTGTACGCGAATTTCATTTCCGATGTTCACAAAATACCTCCGATGTACCCGATAAATTCTGATTGTTATTAATATTATTTTTTTAATCAATGCGTAAATATATTATGGAGGAATACCTAAAATCTTAAACTTGTATTTATTATATTTATAGAGATATTGATGATTATTCGAAGCAACGTGCAGACGATATCTCAGGGAAGGGAGGATTAATAATGGTCGCAGGTGTATTGTATTCCTGGACATTCTCGCTGCCATCAACACTGATTTAAAGCCCTCCAGGAAAATGTTTTAAATAATAATACGTAACTGATCCAGGTCCCCGGTGAAGCCGTCCTCACTGTACTGCTATGAAGTGGAACAGTTTGAGGATGATCAGGACGGCACAGGTCTTGGGCGGGTGGCCACGGTGCCGCACGACCGCATTCGGCGCAGTCGGGGCCTCTTCACACGCGACAAGAACAAGCTCTACCTCAAGCAGTTTGTTGAGCAGGGGCCCGGGGGTGTCATCAGGATAAAGGTAAACATTGTTAAGGAAGATCTCTGATCAAAGAAATAACATAATCAATACCAATCTGCAAAACCTGCATTCGACACATAATGACATATGGAATTGAGAAGGAGGCTGACACCATCACAACAAAAAGTCTCCTAAGAACCACAGAAATGAGGACTTAGACTGCGGACATATTGAGTATTGTTTTTTTCAATATGTAAAAAAACGGAATCAACTAATTTGATGAAATCTGACCATGTTTGAGTCGTATATGTGATTAGATTTCTTTGGGATGATATTCATTTAAGTGAATTTCCTAAAAGAACCAATGTTTGAATTTTTTATGAGCATAACCAGCTGTAAGGTGAAAAAATGATATCTTAACGATATATAATAAATGGAACCAGAAATAGAGGAAGACCGAGGAAAACGTGGCAAATTTTGAATGTCAGCCACGTGAAGAGTCAGGGAATCGGCGCGCGTGCATGATACGATGTATGAATGTTGGGGATTTGAGAGAAATACGTCAGGAAAGAAAAGTGTGACAGTCCATTCTTTCTGCTAATGCATTCGGGGAGACGGCGTGCGTGCATGACACGATGTATGAATGTTGGGGATGCGAGAGAAATACGTCAGGAAAGAAAAGTGTGACAGTCCATTCTTTCTGCTAACGCATTCGGGGAGACGGCGTGATGGTTAATTAGTTAGTTAGTTTTATAACTAGCTGATGCTCAACATGCTTTACGATGCATCTTTCAATTATTTTTTATAATTTGTTTGAAGTAGATACATAGCAGATGCATTTACAAAATAAATAATTTTTTGAATTTTGAATGTTGGCATAATTACATTCGTCTTGCAATACTTTATCGGCTCCAAAGCGTGTCAGTTGAAATGCCAATATTGCCCACAACAACCATGCAAAGTTTCTATTCAATCGGAAGAGTGTTGCGCGAACGCATAGGAAGCAAACACATACACATTATTTTTTTTATATATGACATAATATTAACATACTGTTTTTTTTTCAGGAGAACACAATGGAAAAATACAACATATCAAAGGTGAAATTCGACCATATATTCACGGGTAACCCCCCAGAGTTCCCCTCCTCCAAGAAATTCGACAAGGTGACCATGAACACTGCAGCCAAAGCCCGCCCCCTCCCCAACGGCCAGAAAAAACAGAGTCTGGATAAGAAACGCCAAGAGTCCATCGCCAAATACATGACTAAAGTTGACAAATTCGAAGGTGAGAGTTTTTTCCATTTATTTCCTAAAATTAATCTAATTATTGATGTCTTTAAAGTTTTGCCATATCCCATTATCCTGGTGATCAATTTTATGGACCTAATTTCTACTTTTTTTTATATATATTTGATGCGTAGTCACCGGTTTCCGTCATCATACATCAAGTTCTGGTGACGTCAAATTATGTCCATAGTGAGCAATTTTTTTTCACAACATCTAATGATTCAAAAGTGAAATAACCTCAAAAGTGGAAAAAACATAGAGGACATAGGACATAGAGGATTCCCACCGCTTACCCAAAGCTGTTATAGGCGAACGGCGCCTTTCGTCAGCTTCGCTCATTCAATCCCTAGGCCCGTCCCTCATCCATGCGGGACTTTAGAAAAAAAAATAAGTGGAAAACAGTGTTTTAGTTCCTTACTATGTACTAAATTGTACATACTATTATGATGAATTGAGACTATCAATCTGAGCTGTATGATAAATGTAACCAGCCCCAATTCAAGACCTTTTTTTTTTACTGCATATGAAGTTAGGCGCACAATGAGGGCTAGAGATCAAAGTGGGACTAATTATAAATCACACGCTAAACAAAAACAACATTGAATGTAAAAAATGTTCCTTCTCTGAGTTTGGGGTAATTTGTGCAATAACAGGTTAATAAAGTATGTTTTTTTTATATTCTTTATAGGCACAAAACAATCCAAATCTATGGAGATTAAAGGCACACTCAATAAGCTGGACCACAAATCTGGGAAGGTGCAGAAACACAAGAACGGATTTGTTGAGTCCAAGAACTTGAAGGATGAGATGAAGAGGGTCGGGGAGGAACTGAAGCAGAAGAAGCTGGAGGAGAAGATGAAGAAGAAGGAGAAGAGCGTGAAACTCGCTGCCTACCTCAAGGAGTGGAACAAGCAAAAGGATGATTTGGAACTGGAGGACCATAAAGTAAGGGGATTTTTATTGTATAACATCTACAAGAATAGGCAAAACATGTTTTTTTTAATTTTGCAGAAATTTATTGAATGTGTTTTTGGCCTCAATGGGGTTCTGGTCCCAACCCTTATTCAATTCAATTCAATTTATTTTTAAATCAAACATTACAGTATATAACCAAAGCGCTTATGACTATACAGGTAGGTAAAAAAAAACCTATTTTAAACAGTAAATACAATAAATAAATTTAAAAATAGACAAAAACACAAAAAACACGAGATAATGTATGTAAGCGAAGCATGGAACTGGCAGAAGAAGGATGATAGCAGAATACATGCGGTAGAGACGAGGTCCCTAAGACGTATGTATGGTAGAACGATATACGACAGAATCTCAAATGCTGATATTAGAAAGGAATTTAGAGTAAAAGTAGGTATTATGAACAAAATTATGAAAGGATCGTTGCGTTGGTTCGGACACATGGAGCGCATGGGTGAAGAAAGAATAGTTAAGAAAGTACACGTTAACAATGTAAATGGAGTACCGAGTTGAGGTAGACCGAGGAAATCATGGTATGACCAAATTAATCAAATTTTAAAGGTTGGTCACGTTAGAAGCCGGAAGAATCGATGTGCAAGTATGACTCGCTGTATGAATGTGGAGGAGGAACACCAGAATAAGAGATATGTGAGGTTGAAAATATTATAAGATGGAGCAGACAGCGAAAAAGGCACTGGTACGGTCATGTTCAAAGAATGGACACCACCAGACTCCCCTATATTGCACTACACAATCAGCCTCATGGGACTCGTCCTCGTGGAAGACCTCCTAAAAGATGGAAGGACAGCTGGGAGTCACAGGAGGAGCAACACTCTGGAGAACAGACCACATAGTTCTACAACAAGGAAGAAGAGTTTATAATTACAAAAATATTTGTATTTTTTCAAATTATTATTCTCATCTAAATAATTTTTTTATTTGTTCATTTAAATTATTTATTATTATATATATTTTTTAAATTGTATTATTAATATTTCAGCCACTGCCACAAAGTATCCCAGTTGAGATACCCGGCCTTCCGAATAAGTATTTTGGGGACTTCATGGCGATTCTGGAGTTCTTCCAAGAGTTCTCAAAGCCCCTGAAGCTCCGAGATGCCTTCCACAACGGCGTGGACATGGAGACACTCCACAGAGCTCTTGTGACGAAGGAAGTGGCGGGTCCTCTCAGTGATATAGTCCAAGTGCTCCTAGGAGCTATCTTCTCGCTGCAGGAAGACGAGGCTGAGGAATACAACGAAGACAGGGATATTCAGGATGTTAACGGTGATGATAAATTTTGCATTTATTTATTGCTAAATTGTTTTTTTTTTAAACATCTCCAGAATTGGCAGTGAGCTGTCCAAATCAATAAAAACTAGAACAAGTAAAATATAAATAACTTTACATTATAAAGAGGATTTTTATACATTTTTTTATATTCATTATTCATACCAAAGTTATTGATAATTTTTTCTTTCAGACATTCAAGAAAACACGGAGGGCATCGGCATGACTGCGATGAGAGGCATTCAGCTGGCGACCGCAGCCTCCAAGTGGCCTCAGACATACATGGCCACCCCGCTCAGCCAGTTGCCTATTGACTCGCAGACATTTAGCGAAGTTTTGAGGTTAGGATATTTGATATTGTAAAATTTGGTACTTGGTATAGGCGTTCAAACAGCAATAGACGGTCACGATAATGTATTTTTCCGGATTAAAAGAGTTTTATCTTTCTAAATTAATTTTGTGAATTAATTTATTTTAAATCCCATTTTATGAGCATTTTAAATCTATATCTGCGTCACAAAACTCATTTTCTTGTATAATATAATAATTTATTTACAAATACATGAAGAAATTTTATTAATGAGAAATAAGCTGTAAATAGACACTAATATTAAATTTGTTAACACCGGAGTACGAATTATAAATAATTTTTCATAAATAAATAACATAACATTCTGACAATAGAAATGAAGTTTGTGACGCATCCAATAGTAACATACTTAAAAGTGATAAAGCCCGGCTTCAAATCCATACAAAAAATTGTCGGTATCTTCTGGTATATGTGCACCTAGCTATATGATTACAAGCCAAAAAAACATAAGTGCAACAAAGACCTTTTTACATTTTGCAAGCCCAACATGAAGCCCATCGAAAACATAAAACAAAGCATGTGGACGTAGGAGATTTCGGGGGCATTTCACCTACAGTACATTAACAAAACATACACTTAGGTCATTTCTGTGCATGTCAGCGGAGTCATTTGCAATGCAAGGAATTAAATCACTTTAACTCGCGCGAAAATTCAAAATATTGTTTTATTCGTAGACGGCTCAAAGGCGCAAAAAACATCATTTTATTATAGATTTTTTAAGGCAAGCCCGGCTTTTCGGCTTGTATGGAAGAACTGCCACTGCTCGAGAGGTGTATCAGGTAGAGTGGTAAGGTGGTCCATCTTCTTTGCCTTCCCCTCTGGGAAACGGCGTGATAGTTTATTGGTTAGTATGTTTGTTTGTTTATTGGTGATTTGATTATAAATATTTTTTTTGTTGTAGGTTACACTTGCTATCATCCGGCAGCAGTGGCGGGGACCGGTGCATGAAGTGGCGTTACCAGCAGCGCGGCGGTTACAACTCTCAGGATGACCCCGGTCTCTGGCTGAGGATAAGGAAGCCGCACGTCATCAAGGCTCTCTCCCGGAAACACCTCACTCAACTGCCCCTCTGTGAGACATATTTAAGATTTCATTATATCATGAAAAAGTCTTCAATTGCTAAAATCTTTTTTTCCTCCATGATAAAGATAAAAATATTAGTACGCACGATGAAAGAAATTTCACACTTTCTGTAGTTTTTCTGTTTACAAAATATGATGTAGTGGAGAGGTATTATGGATTTTGAATCAAATGTTGGGGCAGGCAACAAAGTGAATAATGCACTTAAAATTGTCATCACAAACAAAAGGTTATCCAAAAAAGCTAAGATTGCAAAATGTTGTTATTGTTCCGACTGTTATGTATGGATGTGAAGCATGGAACGGAGGAAGGATAAAAGTAGAATAGTACGGTAGAAATGAAATATTTGTATGTGTAAATCTTTATATAAAAGAGTCCCAGAATTTTCTAGATTTGTAGAATTGATTGCGGTACAATGTTTGAACAAATCAATGAAAGATTCATTAGGATGGTTTGAACACATGAAAAGTATGTATAATTTTTCTTATTTCTACTTCCAGCTTATAAAATCACAATCATCACCTGCCTCATCAATCAAATTCTAAGTTACGCCACCATCAGGGACCTGATCGAAGAAAAGCTGGAAAAAACAAAGAATTTGAAAAACGACATTAAAAATTTCCAGGTAAAATAATTAAGATAACTAATGCACATGTTAAATGTTTAAATCCTTACTTGTATCTCAATAGAGACGAAGATGCAAATTGGGAACAGAATCTGGTAGTCGAGGTGTTTACAGGACTTATGACCTGTCATTAGTTGGGTTAAGCGCACGCTTTATGTAATACAACATTCCCCATTCCACCCTTCTTACGACCACCATGTCTGACAAAATTTTAGAAGTTGTATATATACTACTATGTAACACCACACTTCACATGTTATATTTCAATCTTCACACTAGCGCCATCTATGAAGATTGGATTAAGCATTAAGCAGAAGATCTTTTTATTAACGCAATGTGAAAGGCCATTAACGTATTGCTAGATAATGCCTGGAGATGTCACTCCAATTTATATGCTATTTTTAACTTGGACCAGTTTTTGGTTTTACAACATTTTGAATGTATACAAATACTTCTCTATTGAGATACAAGTAATCCTTGAAATGATAACCTGCAATGGGTAAAATCCAGTATTCGTCTACAAGTATTTGTATACATTCAAAATGTTGTTTAAATCCTTCTTTGCCTTAAATATATCAAGAAAAATTTCTAATTTAGCATCCATTAAGAAGTACATATTCACTTCATACAACAATTAATTATATTTAAAAAAATATGAAACACCAATCCCCTCCGGACACCGCCCACCTGAAAGACCACCTAAGAGATGGAGGGACAGCTGGATCTCATCATCCGACGAGATATGATTTCTGTGTCACAGATCGTATTAAAAGAAGAAAAAGAAGAAGAAGAAGACGAAACATTAAAAGACTCGACCGCACACTTCGTCTGCCCTTGAATAACTATCATACTTGTGAAGACTTGTATTCAAGTGTAGATGATCGTGATACGGGATAGCAAAGAATGTTACGGTCAAAGTGTGCATATCACGTACGTTCATATGCATAGGGCGGTTAATGTGTATAAATATCACAAGATTAACCCTAGTTTTTTTTTTTGTATTCTCAGGCCGCAGAAAGAAAACGTGAAGCAGAGGTGCTACTCGCCCGCCAGAAGATCAGACGAGACGCAACGACCAAAAAGGAGGAAGAGAAACTGGTGGGAGACGCAGCCACTGCCCTGGACACACAGGTCAAGGATGATTTGGAAGCACTGCGTGTGGAATCGGAGTCTAAGAAAGCAGAATACGAGAAAAAACTTAAGACCATGCAACTAGAGTGCTTCAGCTATCAAAGTTATCTGGGTAAGTGTGACTGCATAGAAAATATATATATGTTACATACATGAAACATTTTACTCTTTAGTATAACTGAACAATTATTTACATCTATTAGATGTACAAGTGAAATATGATTTATAACATTGTTTTTTTCTACTTTTGAGTTTATTTTTCTCATCATGTTTCATAGGTTTTACACCAATGTATATCGTTATTCTGAAAAACCTTTGAAACATATCGAGAAAATAAAATTAAAAAAGTGGATAAAATATTGTTTTCATGTTAAGTTTACCAAACAATATTTTGACTCTTGGGGAAATCCGTGCAACTCGTCTTTCTGGACCGACATTTCAGAGATCATTGCTGTGTCCGTCTGTAAGGTGGATATTACCACACCCTGAAGATGATCTACAACGATTACATTATCTTTAAAAAAATGTAAACTGAAAACTATATGATGTTTGCAATGGTTACTTTATGGCAATTTCTTCTTCTTGTCCTGTCACACCTCCATGGTGCATAGGGCCTCAAGGAGCTTCCTCCACCCGACTCTCTCGCATGCCTGATGCCTAACATCATCTCAAGCTTTGACCTCGTCCTGTAGGGCTCTTTTCCAGGTGGCTCTAGGTCTGCTCGCTTCCTCTTTCCCCCATAGGGGACCAGTCTAGTGCGCCTCATTATGGCATTATGTTTGTATCTCATTGATTTAATAGTTAGCTTATTTGGTTGAATTATTTTGGTTGCAGGTTGCGACAGGGCACACCGCCGCTACTGGTTGTACGAGAACATATCGGGGCTGTTTGTGGAGCATGATGAGCGCTGTAACGGGATCTGCATGGACAAAGCAATCATGCCCAACCCATCACTGGCCACCGCGCCTCCTGAGGACGCACTCACCTACGTTCAGAAGCTCTTTGAGAGCGAACATGGAGGTTAGCTTCATCTAGTTCACATAATTGCTTCTTCAATACTTCCCACGGTTTCTGCATTAGGTTTAGATTTCTCGATTTTTATAGTCAACAACTTAATATTTTTTTCAGTTCAGTTCAGTTTTTATTATGAAGATCTTCGAAACACGTTGAAAAATTTTACCCAAGTGAAAAAAAACTCATTTAATTATTATTTTTTAATTGCTTATATTGACGTCTTGATTTTATACATATATGCTAGATTATTAACTTTTTCATGTGATTACAACTACTTATTTTACTATGTTAATTCAAATGAATATGTAACAGGATACAGTGACAAGGAAAACGACTCTGAGAGCGCATCATTAAAGAAAGTCATAGACGCGGGCAAGTCCCCGAAGAAGGGCGTTCCAGAGAACAACTTGAAATTGATGCAGGACCTGCTCATGTGCACCGCCAACCCGAGCACCTGTCCCGTTCACCCGGGCAAGTACCCCAAGACGCGCTGGGCCTTCCTGTATACCCCGGAGCACATTGACTCCCTCATAGGAGCCCTGAACAAGAGGGGCATCAGGGAACAGGACCTTAAACTGAAATTGGAGTTGGATAAAGAACAGATTGTGAAATATATCGCCAAGTGTCCCGTCAGCCAGCTCAATCCTGTACACGTGAGTAGGAAATCTGTACCCAAGCTTAATAATTAGGGGATTAAACTCTTTTTCTAGTAAAGTGGGTCCGAAAGCCTCCCTGGGATCATTCAGGGGTTCGTAGAAAATTAAAATTGATTTGGGGGTCCCTGAACAACGTCAGGGGGTCCGCGCAAGGTTTAATATAAAATAAAAAAATTGTGACATATTTTTTTACTATGGAAGTTATAATAAATAGTAATGGATATTTTTCGTTGACAACTTTTTTTTAGCACATTTGTGAAAATCAGCTGGTCGAAATCGGTGAAAATCGGATCACGAATGATCAAAAAAAAAAAGGTCGATAACGAATTCCAAATTCTTTTTTCTATTGGCCTAATTTTGCTCTATGTCAGCTTCGAAAATTCATTTTATAGTTATAGGAAAATTGAAAAAAAAAACAATATTACGAAAGTAGGGGGTCCACACAAAATAAAATAAATCGGCAGGGGTTCCACGGGACAACAAAAGTTTGGGAACCACTGTTCTAGAAGTTAAGTTAATAAAATATTTTTTATTTTTATGAGATATGTGGTGTGACATTTTTTAAATAAATTAAAACACGGTCACACTATCACAGATTTCTTTCCATCCGGAGCTTCATTGGGGCATCAAAGTAAGTTTTGTTCCCATAACAAAGCTTCGATTTGTAGTTTTTAAAACTATATATAAATAAGATTTTTTATCGTTTCAAATTCTCTGTTTAGATGCCGCCACTTCAGAAGTCTGAAATTCAGACCCGACTGACGAGGAAGTATGTAGACGCCAACCTGCATTTCCCTCCCGGCACTGATATCTCTGAGGTACTCGAGATGTCCCTAAGAGACGCAGTCGTCGATTTGGAAGAGAAAATCTTCATGGGATGCCTCGGTGAACTGCAGATAATGGTTTGTTGCTTAAATATTATAAAATTTCAATTTCCGTTCTTTCATATAAGTTTAATTATTTATTTTTAAGTCCGCTATTTTGTAAAATCAATTACTGTGCACAACAGTGCAGCCTTTAGTAGTTTCTTAAATTTAACATCGCTATCCTCATACTTAATACTAACAGACAAAAATATTCATCGGAACCCAAAATAATATTATGGATCGGTATCACAAAGACATTATTTACATAGCTAATATTCATATTTTGAATACTCTTGTCATAAATCAGTGTAATCCGATAGTGAAATCACCGGTCCCGTACGGGACCGCTGGGCATTGAGACCTACAAATCCGCGGTCCCGTACGGGACCGCTGGGCGGCTGAAGGTTAACCGCCCTACCTTTGGGTTATTTTCTGAGAAACATGCAAAAAAAGCAGGTTTTTTATTAATGAAATTTAATTATATATTAATTTTATTTTTTTCAATTACGAAACCTCAAATACTCGGCCGCACACTTCGCCTGCCCTTTGTAAAACTATCATATTTATGAAGACTTGTACTCGAGTGTTGTTGGCACACGCGCCTATCCCTGACAGCTTGTTCATTTTAGGTACATTACTTTTTCTCAAGCGCGTACATGATACGGGATAGTGCAGAATGGTACAGTCACAGTGAACGTATCACGTACGTTCAAATACGTAGGGTGGTTAATTACTAAATGACAAATGATATTTTTAGAAAATGTGTTTTTAAAAAAAAATCTGATTTATTTTTATGACATTCAATGAATTTGATTAAACTTTTTTTTTGCTAGAACCGCATGACATGGAGACAAACCATAATGAAGAGAGGGTACGACAAACAGTGTCATAATTTGACTTGGGGTCCGCAGAGGACATTAACAGATGACTTACACATCATTAACGGAAAGACTAAAATCGACGCAGGTAACATAACCTTTTATATTTTTACTGTTACTTTAAATAATTTGACATCCTTATATTTTGATGATACCTAAAAATATTGTTTAATATCATTATTTTTATCTGCAGAAGCAAATGCGGCTGCTTACAAAGAGCCGGGATACTTCCTGGGGGCGAGTGAATCAAAAGATAGCAGCGATTCAGGTGACGAGACGGAAAATACCAAGGTCGTGGATGATCTCCCGGTGGTCAAAGACCTCGCCTCTGCTCTACTCCAGTTAGGCCAGGCAGTATCACAAAAATACCTGAAAAGACCTCTCGGTAAGTACCATCCGTTTAAAAGCGGGGCAATTTTTTATTGGGGTGATTTACTTTCTATTTTAATGACGTTAATAACTGGTGCATCAAACAATGCTAAATATTCCTACCGCTTACCTGAAGCTGTTATAGGCAAACAGCACCTTTCGTCAGCTTCGCTCATTCAATCCCTAGGCCCGTCCCTCGTCCATGCGGGACTTACGTTAGAAAAAATATATGTAAGAATTCAAGAGTCCTGCCATACATGTAGATTACACCTTAAATATTCCTAAGCAAAATATTTAAAAAAAAAAAAAAAAGACAGGATTATATGAAAAGCGGATTCATGGACACATGACACATTCATATATAAATAAATAATCGTCAGTCTTTAGTCATCCAGTGTTGGTTTAAGACCTCTATTTGCGACTTCTGCAACACTCTATCCTTCGCCACTTTGTGCCATTGACCTCCTGCCACTCTTTTGATGTCATTGAACCAACTTGTTTGTAGTTTGACCGCCTCGGTTGCCACTATAGGGTGCGTCTGGTCCACTGATTGTCTGTTCTCCTCACTATATGGCCAGCCCAATTCCACTTCAATGAAGATATACTTTCTTTAATACCATCTTTTTTTTTTCTGTCTCGCAGACTGATGTTCAACATCCTCCTCTCCATTCCTCGCTGGCTCACTCAGAGTTTTTGTACTGTTCGTTTTGTGAGTGTGATTATTTCAAAACCGTATGTGTGCAAATCGTTTAGACTTAAGAATATAGGACAGCTTACCGAAAGCAACCCATGCATGGCCCAACCTATGTTTAAATTATTAATGTTTCACCATTACAGGTTATGACGAGAAGGAGCGTCTTAAAGACTCCAAGACGCTGGAGTTTGACGCCCTCCGACGGTGGGAGACGTCCCTGATGGAGTGCTCTAGCTTTGCGCAGGTGATGCTCCACCTGGTAATCCTGGACAACAGCATCCTCTGGTCCAAGTCCATCCTCAACGCAAACTGCCGCATCTGCCGCAGGAGGACGGACGCGGAGAACATGCTGCTGTGCGACTCCTGCAACAAGGGCCACCACATGTACTGCCTTAAGCCCAAACTCACTGTGAGTGTGCTCCTTAGTTATTGTTTCTTCATATAATAATTACAATTAATACACATGAAAAATATTGTTTTCTGGAAGTTTTATTATATTAGATGGGTATGACATCTTTTGCCTTGCTAAGGCATTATCAAATGCCGAAAAACTTCTTGAAAACAGACATTTTCATTCATATTAAATCTTAAAATGAAGTATCATATCATTGTTAAAAAAACAATACATTTAAAAAATATATAATATTGTCAATGTTTTCTAATTATTTGATTTCCGTTTCAGAAAGTACCTGAAGGTGACTGGTTCTGTGACCAGTGTAAACCAAAAGAAAAGACTCCACAGAAGAAAAACAGAAAAGTTTTCAAAGAGGAAGATTCTGGAAATGAACTTGACGATAACGAGAGGTGAATCATGTTTACAGTATAACACAATATTTCTATTCGCAATTTCATAATCTTCTTCTTCTTGTTCCTATTCTATCGTAAGTCCATATATTATATGGCCTCCCGACACTCCTTTTCCTCGTCCAAGGCCTCCATTAGAGTATTCTGGGTGTCCATCTGGTACTGTCCTGTCTGGCTATATGTCCGGCCCATTGCCACTTTAATCTAGCTTTACAACCCATGATTTTGGCAACTATGGTTTGGCCTCTTTATTTTTTCATTTTGTATTTTATCTCAAAGACTCGCGCCAAACATTGGGTTGTTGTGTACTATTTAATTTGTGGATACTTTTTGCTGTGAAGGTGTTTTTTCTAAACTGTATGTCAGTATCGACAATATACATGCATCAAACATTTTCATTTTTCCAAAGGCAGCCCAGTCCAGTCCTACTCTTCTAGGTAGTTCGGCTGTTTGGTTCTCTTTTCCAAGTTAGTTGATGATTAGTTAGCATAAATAAATACTAATGTTTGTGTGTTATCTTTACTGAACTTGGCTACAATATTTTATATTTGTCCCCAGCTGGGAGGGCAGCGTGAGTGTGGCGCTGTGCACCGGCTGCGGCTCTGGCGGGGTGCTGGTACAGTGCACCTCTTGCTCCGACGGCTGGCACCCGGAGTGTCTCACCAAACCCCCGCAGAGAAGAGCCGCATTCCTCTGTCCAACATGCAGCAACCCCAAGCACAAGCACAGAGGTAGGGACACCCAACTATTTTTTTTTTCAGTAGAAAATATTGTGCCTCTGTATTCATACTTATTTTTCTGAAACTCCGCAGTATAAATATTTTTAATTTTGCATTTAACTTTTTTATTGTATTTTTCTTGATTATAAATATAATTTCACACATTACATACTCCACTTTAAATGCGTTTTGTTTATCAAATACTTTAAATATGTATGTATGAAATTTTTAAATAAATGGTGAAAATCTGGAACAAGCAGATGAATTTGTATATTGAGGAAGTATGTTTACCAATGAGCGTGTGGAAAGTGATATTGAAATAATGATTGGGGCTGGCAAAAAATAAATGGTGCATTTAAAGCGTTTTGATCAAAATAATAAATCAAATCAATTTATTTTTCTTAAAAGGCATTACAAACATATTTACAGTTTAAGGCATCTATTTGAGAACAAGTAAAATACCAGGAATGCATGAGAGATGGTTTGACTTTAGAAAGGCAAGTTACTCTCTGAACTCAAGAGTATTTATTTGTCTTCTGTATGTATTTTCACTAATATGAAAGACGTCAATCTCCGAGTAGCTTGTGTTCAGCAGTCATTAAGAGGTTTGGATGAATTTTAAAGAAAGTATATGTTTGCAATGTAAACAGAACAAGAAATAAAGGAAGACTGAACAAAACATGGCACGTGAGGAGTCAGAGAAATCGACGGGGATGCATGACTCAATATATGAATGTTAATGAAGCGAGAGAATTATGTCAGCTATGCTTATCATTTTTTGATACAATATAATTTATTTTTGTAACTATGTGTATAACTACTTTTATTACAAATTGAGAAAGTACTGACTGGTTCACTTGTGAGCTTTGTATTGGAAATAAGAACTTACTTTGTGTATTTATTTAATTGAGATATTTTAAGAAATTGTACGCCACTAACACATGACAATATTTATTGATTTAATTTGCACATGACACAATCCAAAACGGCCGACTTTGTGAAATTGATTAAACATTTCCCCTGCAAACAGATCGCGGTGTACGAAGGTGCGCGGCGGATGCAATGTCCAACATCAACCACTATTCTAAGATGCTAAAGAGAGACTCACGGCAGCCAAGCGGTTCGTTGTCACGGCAATTTGCAAATAATATTCGCTCTCATCCATCCGGCAACATTTCCATTATCGCTTCTCATACTCATGTTCTTGTCCGTAAACTTTAATCATAATCCTCGTGCATGCTCTCTTCCTAGCTTTGTTTATATTATTTTTACACATCACCAATCTCTGAACGTCACTCGGTTTAGAATTTAAAACAATGGGGAATCATTTTCTTTAATATTTAAATCTTTTTAAATAACCATTAGGAACCAATGTATTTTCACAACACTATTACACTGTTCACAGACATATTTCGGATTATCTGGGACACTTGAATCATTGAAAAATATTTTATAAAAACAAAAATATTTCACAACAGTACTTATAATGCAAATGTCACTGGGCGTTTAGTTTACATTGGCGCCACCGCCAACATACATTTGTGGCTTTAAAGCCGTAATTTTATTTTACTCTGAAAAAGTGTCTATGGTATAATGGATAAACGCAAACAAGTCGTACTTTCAATTGAACAAAAACTTGAAATAATTGAAAAGTTTGAAAATAGTGCAACCGTTAAATATTTATTGAATCAATATAATGTTGGTGATCAAACTATACGGGATATCGTTAATAAAAAGAGAAAAAATGTTGTTTTTGGATTAACCGGGAAATCAATTATACGGGATTTTTTTTCACCATCCACCCCGGAAAATCGGGAGTGTACCGTACATATATTGACGATCGTACCCTCAAGAAATTAACGATTATCAATATTATTGACAATACTGGTATCTTCAATAATATTGATCATGTAATGGCTATTTTAGACATCAAATGTTGATTTATGGTTTCCCTCTTAGCAAGGCAAAAAATGTAATTCCGATATTAAATAAAACTTCTAGTTATCAGACATTTTCATTTGTATAATTAGGAATTTTACTTTATGATTCATTATCAGGCGAAACTATGTAAATATCCTAGTGATTCTAGGTGCTTAAAGTTGATTGAGATCTGACATTAGATGTCATAATTTGATATCAAATAGGAACAGTTTGTTGATGTTATGAATGGTAGCAATTCCCTCCTTGTAGCCCTCCAAATAAAAGGCGTTTTGGTTCTTTAACAAATTTTTTTCACACATATTCCTTTTCTTCTACACTCTTCTACAACAGTGCACACTCGTCATAACATTTTAATTATTTAAAAACCATTCTTCACTGGTTGTGGTCACTTACTGGTTAACCTCTCCCTCGCTGTGCTGAAAAATGCGCGCGTGTGACTTTGCAGTGTATTCACTACGCGCGTTAAAATGGGATATTCAATTAACGACCGTTAAAATCGGCCAATGCTCAGTTTTTTAAAAACCATCCATCTAGACCGGCCATACTCAACCTGTGGCCCGCCAAGCAACTATGTGCATTTATGAACGTGATTTAACATGTTGACTGCCGAGCACTGACCGAGACAGTGGTAAGGGGAGAACCCAAAAGACAGACCCCTGTCTAGGTCAAGCCCTATTCCGTTCAACTTAATCCTTTCTGGTCCACAATAGATTTACAGAATTACAGGGTAAAACAATACATCCAGGTTTTTTTTTTTTAATAAAACTATATTTATGTTTACAATTTTTATTTTATTGAATGTATGGAATAAT
Source organism: Lepidostoma basale (assembly GCA_022606425.2). Lineage (NCBI taxonomy): Eukaryota > Metazoa > Arthropoda > Insecta > Trichoptera > Lepidostomatidae > Lepidostoma > Lepidostoma basale. The sequence goes on along the minus strand of JAHDVF020001593.1, from coordinate 110,659 downwards.
GCTCTAATTATTACATTTTATACACAAATAGTTTGAATTCTACGTTCACTTCCTTCATATATTCTTCATCACTACTTTCAAACTCGTTGTCAACGCGTTTTTTGTAATTCTAGGCATTTTAAGGGGTTTGAATTTTTAGAATAATAGTAAGTATCGGTAATAATAATTATCAAGTTGTTTGCACGCGCACGGGTCGAGTGTAACTGATGCCAGCGGCCGGGCATCCGAGTGACACGTACCGAGCCAGCCCCTAAAACAAACCTTTTGTATCATTCTCAGGTAGAAAGTTACACATTCCAATGTTCATAAAAACCATTGAATACTCGTCCCAGTATACCGCTACACTAAATACGGACGAGAAAAAAATATGTTTGCATGTATTTTGACACTAAACTAATGAAGACGAAAAATGTCAAATGACATTCGACATAGGACTCACTGGAATAAAGTCGATGTTGAATGTCATTTGACATAGGACCGGAAAGGGTTAAAACTGAGTCAGCGGGTTAAAAAAACTCAGGCATTTTAAATATCTTGAAATATGCTATTATTAATGTTTGAACTGGCTTAATGGAATACTGATAAGCGATATGTATAATTATCATTCTGTTTTAGTTAAAAAACATATTTGTAGATTTATTAAGTGGCAACGGCCTAATGTTGAATCAAACAGGTTTCAACCAATACTCTTCTCTATATGATTTAATTTTTCATATCAGTATAATGTTATGGCCCGCTTAACTTAGCAAATATATGTAAGTGGTCCGAAAAAAAAGGGTGAGTATGGCTAATCTAGACGACCACTTATGTAAAAGGACACACTCAAATGCAGAAGAGGCTTGTGAAGCGAAGAGTGTCTGTGATATTCCGTACACTTCAATTTGCAAATTTCCCATGCAATGTTATACTTTTTTATTGTATTTTAATAAATAATTAACATATTACTCTAATTTTAGTTTTGTGCCCAATTGATAATTTTACTAATGAAGAAAAAAAATGTGCGAACGAAAGTGTTTGTAAAAAAATAATGAAAGGGTCATTAAGATGATTTGGAGACATGGAAAAAAATTATAAAGAAAGTGTAAACAGTATAAATTGAGAAAGACCGAGGAAATTGTAACGTGATCAATACAATGAAATATTAAATCTCGGCTATGTGAGGAGTCGGAGGAATCGACGTGCGTGCATGATTGATGTATATATATTGAGGAAACGAAAGAAGTATGTAAGGATAGAGCAGTGTGGCAGTACATCCTTTCTGTCTATTCACTCAAGAGATGACATAATGGTTAGTTAGTTAGTTTTTTTTTTTATTAGTTTTTTTTAATTAAATTATTTCAAACAATGTGTAAATGTGTTATGGAGGAATACTAAAATGTTTAATCCAGAATTTGTTATGTTTATATCCAGTATGGAAGCGAAGCATGGAACTGGCAGAAGAAAGATGAGAGCAGAATAAATGCGGTAGAGATGAGGTCCCTAAGACGTACGAGGTCTGTTCAAAAAGTATCGCCAATTTTGAATTTCCGCTGGCTACGTATATTTGATTTTTGATTTTTTTGTAGCGTTATGTTGTTACTCATGTCCCTTACTTATGCTGACAAGGTCGGCCATTTTGAATGTTTAGTTAATTTTTGACAGCTGTTTTGCTTGGATGTGTTTTGGCTCGTCTTCGATTTTTGCCTATTCCAAAAAATGGATCAAAGAATCTGTATCAAATTTTGTGTGAAAAACAAAATAAAGTGCGCGGACGCATTTCGAATGTTGACTGTGGCATATGGTGAAGCTACCTTGGACCAAAGCAACGTTTATCGGTGGTACAAAATGTTCTCAGAGGGCCGAGAAGATATGAACGACGAAGAGCGTGCCGGACGCCCGAGCACGTCAACAACAGACGAAAACATTGATAAAGTGAAGAAAATAGTATTAGCCAATCGTCGAATCACCGTTAGAGAAGTTGCTGAGGACCTAAACATATCGATTGGCTCGTGCCATTCGATTTTAACCAATGATTTGGGCATGAGTCGGGTCGCCGCGAAATTCGTGCCAAAATTGCTCAATTTCGACCAAAAACAGCATCGCGTTAACATTGCTCAGGAGATGTTGGACTCGGTCCGTGACGACCCAAATGTGCTCCAGAGGGTCATAACTGGTGACGAATCATGGGTTTATGGTTATGACGTGGAAACCAAAGCTCAATCATCCCAATGGAAGCTGCCGCATGAGCCAAGACCAAAAAAAGCGCGCCAAGTTCGGTCGAACGTGAAGGTTTTGCTCACAGTTTTCTTCGATTGCAGGGGCGTGGTGCATCATGAGTTCTTGCCACAGGGTAGTACGGTCAATAAGGAATATTACCTGCAAGTTATGCGCAATTTGCGCGAAGCAATCCGCCAGAAACGCCCGGATTTGTGGAAGAACAAAAACTGGCTTTTGCACCATGATAACGCCCCTGCTCACACATCATTGCTTGTGCGCGAATATTTGGCCAAAAACAACACAGCAATGGTGCCGCAGCCACCGTATTCCCCAGACCTGGCCCCCTGTGACTTTTTCCTGTTTCCAAAACTGAAGAGGCCCATGAAAGGACGACGCTACGCCACGATTGAGGAGATAAAGACGGCATCGAAGGAGGAGCTGAACAAGATCACAAAAAATGATTTTTTTAAGTGCTTCGAGGATTGGAAAAAACGTTGGCATAAATGTATTATATCCGAGGGGAATTACTTTGAAGGGGACAAAATAGATATTCATGAATAAATAAATACTTTTTGAAAAAATATAAAATTCGCGATACTTTTTGAACAAACCTCGTATATGTGTGGTAGAACGATGTACGACAGAATCTCAAATGCTGATATTAGAAAGGAATGTAGAGCGAAATTAGGTATTATGAACAAAGTTATGAAAGGATCGCTGCGTTGGTTCGGACATATGGAGCGCATGGGTGAAGTATACCTTAACGATGTAAATGGAGTACGGAGTCGAGGTAGACCGAGGAAAACATGGCATGACCAAATTAATCCAATTTTAAAGGTTGGGCATGTTAGAAGCCAGAAGAATCGACGTGTGTGTATGACTCACTGTATGAATGTGGAGGAAGCTAGAGAGGTATGTCAGGATCGAGTAGTGTGGCAGTCCATTCTCTCTGCCTTCCCTTGCGGAGAAATGGCGTGATGGTTTGTCGTTATTATGTTTATAGAGATGTTAAAGTTATCAGAAGAAACGTATACTAGCTTTACAACATCAGCAAGGGATGGTTAAAAACTCTTCAGTGGTTATGGTACTCGCAGGTTATTAAGTGTATTTATCCTTGCATAAATAATTTTATGTATTTTTTTTATAAATCTCCATCACTTACTGTGTATTTTTTTCCCCCTTTAAACTCATGGAGACACTATATAAATTTTTTAATGTATTTTTATTTTGGTGATGTATTTTGAATAAAAATATGTTTTTAATAATTGCTAAATTTGATCACATTGTTGCACATAGATTCGGAAAGCAGTGAAGAACCTCTAGTTGTGAAATCGAAAAGGAAACGTCAATCTAAGGAATCTTCACCGTTCGAACAGGTTAACGGGACTTCTAAAAAACCTCGCAAATCAGCTCCCATTATGCGTGAGTATTCTATTTACTATATTTATTTAATAATAATTTGTATAGTGCCGTTTTCATGAATCACTTACCTCAAGGACACTTTTTTATAATAAGACTGAACCCATCATACTCTACAATGCCAACCCTAACTGACTGAGAATAAATTAGAACTTTAGCATAAATTCTAAACCCTCCCTCGCACTCTTTCGGAGGAGCACTCCGGGCCACTCATTAGCCCCCGCATAAAAAAACTACCAAATCACATTTCCATCAATGTATCCTACAGACGTAAGAGGAATAATCATTAAAGCTGAACCTCTGTAAGCCAAAAGATCCAAGTATATCCTGTAAAAAGCTAGTCCATCATATTGTATTTTGTAGTTTTGGTAGCTACATATCAAATCAACGGCACGGATATTTTAAATTGGTTATGTTTGTTTGAATCCAGCGTCCGAATATGTGGTAAGGAGATGCGCAGCTGACGCCCTGAATAACATCCACCACTACACTAAGATGTTGAATCGCAATTTTCACGACGACAGCGGTTTGTCCAACTGAATACGTAACACGTTCTCAATGTGCTACTTTATGTTTTCTTTCGTTTCAGCTATTTGTTTTTAATTTCGGAATGTTCTCTATATTTTTGTTTTTAATTTTTAACATGTGACAATTAGAAATATGCACACTTTTTGTCGAGTATGAGGTTATGAAAATAAATTTATTTTTAAAATAGTTGTGAATGATGAATGTCTATTTTGTTATAATTAATTTTATATTAGCTATAGCTTTTTTTATTATCAGGCTAAACTCGTTTCATTTTTAAAGCTACGCAAAGATGCCACATTATATTTTTGATTATAAAATTTGAAGAAACAAAATGCTTTTTTTTAAATGTTACATTTTGAAATCTGTTCAAATTAGATATTAAATGATAAATGAATATTTTTTTATTAAGATTTGATAAATTAATATTTTAAGATGAAATTATTGCATGTTCTTAATTCTTCATTTTTTCTGTAAGGAAATTTATTTTGTAGAAACTGCGAATGTTACATTTTATATTTCCATTTTTCCATATTTGTTGTCATTCACGTGAGCATGATTAGTGGTAGATTCTCTGTATTAACCTTTTGAGCTCCATTTTTTTTTCATTTGAAGAACCAATGTGGTATGGGAAGGAGCAGTATCATGGTATTTGCATTATCATGCCACCAAGAATTTTCCGCCTGTAATTCTGGCCTAATAGGTTTACGCAAATGATAAATAACAAAGTACCCATGAAGTTTAAATGAAAAATTCACTTTATTTTTTCAAATCAGTAGTATACTTGAGCACTCTCCGTGTTTCTAAGATAAGCTTATAAGTTATGTGTATATTTTATGATTGTTATTAAAAAAATATACTTTTTATCGTTTTCTATATTTTTAAACATGTAGACATCAGTAGCGGTACTCCCATAGAAGCCCAAAAGCCCGGCTTGCGTAAGAAATTTTGAATCGAAACCCCCAAGTCTAAGTAATTATGTCCCCGCATAAACCAACAACCCACCAAATCACCTTCCAACAATGTTCCCATCAGACGTTAAAGGAATAGCCACAAGAGCTGAACCTCTGTAAGCCAGAAGAGGTTTTGATTTTAAAAAAATTACGCAAGCCGGGCTTCTGGGCTTCTATGGGAGTACCGCCACTGGAAGACATGTTCCTAAAATATATGATACGTAAAATTTATAATAGGAATATACTAGTATGACATAGCAGATCAATTTAAAACTTTTGAACTTGTTTAATATCCTCTATCCAAAAGTATGTTTACTGATTTGATTTATTTTCATAGATGAGTCTGAATCAGACGAACCGCCAGTCAAATCGGGCAAGAAGAGAGTCTCCAAGGATGCAGCGCCACACACAAACGGGCTGATGAATGGTCATAGCAAGAGGTCTGGCAGGCATTCTGACGATTCACCCACCCCGAGAAGAGCCTCTGCCCCCAACTCCTCGTTCCGCCTACTTGCTGGTGAGTAATGCTTATTATCCAAGTTTTAATTCAATTTAAATTAATTCCATTTTGTTGGCCAATAATTGTGTATTAATGTTGTTATTGAAATTTCTTTTTCGAAGTTTATTGTCTTCTTCTTCCTAGCTTTATTCCATTTACTTGGGGTCGGCTAATCTTGTACGGCGTCTCCGGGACTGTCGGTTCTGAGTGTCATTTTGTGAGAAGAAGTATTGTACACGTCAATTAGTATACATAAAAACTATTTAAGCATTTAGCGTGAGATTTCAAGCGTGAGATTTCAGGAGTACGCACCTAGCGCATATCTAGCAATTAAGGTGTTAATTCTGCTTGATTTTACGGTTTCAACAGCTCGCTGCCATCTACTAGGATACCCTTTCGGGGAAACGGCGTGATGGTTTGTTGTTGTTAGTTATATGAAATAATAGAAAACTTGAAATGATTTCTTCCAGGATTGTCCAGAGGTTCTCGCCGTTCTGAAGCGGTGCACCAGTCTTCACTGCAAGAGTTGCTAACAGACATCATGAAGCATAAGGACAGCTGGCCCTTCAACGCTCCTGTCACTGTTGCCGAGGTATTTAAATTTCAATATACAAATATTTATTTATTTATTTTAATCTCCCCAATTTATTCTTCTTTTTCTTATTTGCTCTAGACCAGAGGTTACCAAACTTTTTTGTCCCGTAGACCCCTTGCCAATTTTTTCTATCTCGTTTAGAACCTATTGCTTTTTTTATTGATTATTCGAATCGATTGCTAAAAAAAAAATTGGTCGCTGCCGAATTCTGTACCTACTAACCGGAAGTCGCTAAAAAAAGGAAAGAAAAAAAGAATTCATTTCAATATTTGGCTTCAATTTAGTTAAATCATCTCGTGAACTCCTATTTACATCTCATGGACCCCCAATTTTTTTTCGACTGCAGAGACCCCCTGCAAGTTGTCATGGACCCGTGGAGGTCTATATAGACCACTTTGGAAATCACTGCTATAGACCTATGTGATCTGTTCTCCAGAGGGTTGCTCTTCCCGTGAGATAGATTCCCAGCTGTCCTTCCACGAGAAGTCCAGTGAGGCTGATTATTTAGTGCAATATAGGAGAGTCTGATAGTGTCCATTTTTTGGACATGGCTGTACCAGTACTTGTTTGCTGTTTATTCCATCTTATAATATCCTTAGCCTCTCATATCTCTTATTCTGGTGTTCCTCACGCTATCCCTTAGTGTCTTGCCTGCTATCATCCTCAGTGTCTTCATCGTGGAATTTATCAGAACTTGTTTGGTCCTGACTGTGTCTGCCCTTGTTTCAATGCCGTATGTTATTATTGGTCTTAGACATTATTCATTAATTCTCATTTTACTCTCGCAATTTATTATTAAATTAAATCTACATACAGCTCCTTTACAAACAGCTGCCGAGCCATGAATTTAAAATTCTCTATTAATTCCATTGTTATTTTTAAGGTGCCTGATTATTTTGAAATCATCACGGAGCCGATGGATTTCGGGAGCATAAAGGCAAAGTTGGACCGCAAGAAGTACACCACTGATGCGCAGTTCATGGCGGACTGTTCGCTGGTCTTCAATAACTGTTACACGTACAATCAGGAAGAAGACGCAGTGGGAAAGTAAGTTATAAAACTTTTTTTTTTAGTTATCTTTAAACTTTGGTCATCCATTTAGCTGTTTCTCTGTAGATTATTACATAGTTATCTAACTAACTAACTAACCATCACGCCGTCTCTCCGGAGGGGTAGGCAAAAATAATAGCATGCCACACTTACTGATGCGGGACTCCATCCATCTTTGTTCGCCCCCGCGGTAGACGCGGTGTAATGGGTTGCTGACCTAAATGCCACCAATAGGCATCTCCCGCACACACTTAGTAAACATCAACAAAATAAAAATAATCCGCACTCAATGCGGGATTAAAAAAAACATATTAAGATTCTAAAAGACGTTTTATTTTTAAAATAAACATGGAATAACAATGTCATATAAAATATAATTCATTATTTTTTCCGTTTCGCTAAAAATAATCTAGATTTCCTTGTTTGGCCTCTCTACGTTTATTATGTAAAATTTGTCTATAACCGTCAAATAATCCATTACAACCACGCTTTATAGCACTCACTCGCTCATAATCTTCGTCATTTTATTCTAATAACTCCATGCATTTATTATGAAGAGAAATGGCCTTTTCGATTATTTTAACACTTAATTTTCGCACGGGAACAGGTGTCGAGAAGTCATTTTCTTGTGAAATAGTATGACAGTCCATTTCCTGCAGCTCTTCATTAGTTAAGGGTTCCTAGTGATTCTAACAGAGTCTGAATGTCATCTACATCAACACCTTCTATGGCTCCGGAATTGGCTATAAGACTTCGACAATATTTTGAATATCAAGTCGAACAAGTGTTGTTGAAAATACCGTGTTATAACAAATCCGCACTCACCGGGGTCGCGATGAATGGGGGTTACCTGTATAGTTCTTTTCGATGGTGCACATGTTGTCAGCTGGATCAGAACTTTTGTGTTTACTTTAATTTATTTATTATTACACGTATCTAATGTTCTTTTAACTCTCAGCCCGCGGCTGTCACACACGTATGTGATTTCATACTGCAGACCCCTAACGCGGCTGTCACATACGTGTGTGATTTGCCCGAACCTAAGATTCAAACCACAATATCTTCCAACTTAAATATTCAAACCTTTGCATTAATACACAGCCCAATCTTCATACTATTGACATCTGTCCAAAAAATAGAAATAATATTTAATACAATATATGGATAAAAATCGGGAGACCTAAATTCCTCCTCATTCCTGTACTCAGTCGAAATGTATCGGTCTCTCGCTCGCGACGTGTGACGCAATATTCATTTCATCGCTCTATCTGTCCGCTCAGAGACGGCCCGTGATCACATTCTACCGTCAATTATTATTTAACTAATATTTGAAAGTTCGATTTATTTGTTTTTTTATTAAATTTTATTGTGCTTCTTAGTGATATTCTGATGATTTTAAAGTTAATTATTATATTTTACATGCATTACCTAGACAGCCTAGATATATTTTATCGTTTTTCTACAGTGATGTGTACTCTGTGACCAGTGATAATTGTATTCTGTTGTTTTACAAATATGTTTTTTTGACATTGATTTTAATTAAATACGTACTGAATTTTTTGAAAGAACAATATCGTTTTAGAAGTTTAAAAATAGTTTTTAAAATGGCTAGCCATAGAATGAGTGCAGAAGATATCGCTGCAGCAGTAGAGGACCTTGGATCAGATTTTGGGATGAGCGAAAGTGAAGACGATTTCCAAGCAAATTTGAGTGATATCGTGGAATCGGACGATGAAGAAAATACCAACTTTGCTGGTGAATCATCATCACAAAGAATTTCGTCTCCTTGGGTTTCAGGTCCACATGTACCTGTAATTCACAATTTTAACTCTTTTTCTGGAGTAAACCCAAACGTTCCATTATCACCACAATCAACCGAACTTGAATTTTTCGAACACTTTCTCAGTGAGGTTATCATGAATAAAATTGTGACCCAAATGAATTTGTTTCACACATACGAAATAAATAGAAAAACCTTTGGAGATAAAGCCAGAGTAAAAAAGTGGGTCGATACATTCATACCCGAAATGTATATATTTATTGCGGTGACTATGCTTATGACGAGGAACTGTCACCTGACAATAGAAGAACACTGGTCCACGGATCCTCTTCTTCTTAGCCCTATTTTCGGACAAACTATGTCAAGGGACCGGTATGAACTTCTACATCAGATGCTTCATTTTTGCGATAACACGACGCAAACAACTGACAGGCTGCATAAAATCAGAATGGTAGTTGATTATACTCGTGACTCATTTAAAAACACATTTGTTCCGTTTAAAAATTTATGTATAGACGAGAGTATGGTAGTATTTAAAGGACGATTAGTTTTTAAACAGTACATTCCCTCAAAACGCCATAGATTTGGTATCAAAATGTTCGTATTGTGTGACGTGACAACAGGTTTCATATTGGACTTTATTATTTATACAGGAACTGGAACTGAAATTGTAAGTGAAGAAGGTTTAGGTATATCTGGATCTGTAGTGACAACACTATTAAAAGACTATTTGTGTAAAGGACATAGTTTGTTTTGCGATAACTGGTATACAAGTCCTGATTTATTCAAACATTTGTTTGAAAAATCTACAAACGCTTGTGGTACAGTTCGCAAGAACCGTAAGGGCTTGCCTGCATTTAAAAAATTAAAAAAAGGTGAAACGCAGTCATTCCATAGTGCGTCGTTGTTGGCGTTGAAGTGGTGTGATCGACGAGATGTGCACATGCTCACAACTCTACATGATGATTCCCAGGCCCGTACAGGCAGAATCAATAGAGTCACGCGTGAGCCCATTCAAAAACCGACTTGTGTGATTGATTACAATAAGAGTATGGGACTAGTAGATAAAGCAGATATGATGCTGAGTGGTTTGAGTTGCATGAGGAAGTCTGTTAAGTGGTATAAAAAAGTTTTTTTCCATATTATAGATTTGTACCTATTAAATTCACACATTTTATTTAAATACGTAAATTCAAAATCAGTCTCTCTGCCTCAATTTCAAATAGCTGTAATTCGTCAATTAATTGAAAAATATATGATTTTAGTTACTTATAAAAACATTAATCGTCCAACAACTTCCTCCGACAACCCTACAAGACTAGCCCCAAAACAATTTTTAAAACATGAAAAAGTATTCATTCCACCAACTCCAAAAAACAAAAAACCTCGTAGAACCTGTCATGTCTGTGCGAAATCTAAAAAGGATAATGTGAGAAAAATGACTAGGTACATGTGTAAAGAATGTAAAATACCTGTGTGTTTTGAATCGTGTTTTACAATTTATCACGATAAATTGTAATTTTATTAATGGGTACATTTATATTATGTTTCCAAAAACTTTATTATTTATTGATTAGTGGAATTGACGAAATTAAAGACGTAATAAAAAGTGTTGAGGTTTTAACAATAATGTGCATTAGAACGCAATCCGTCATCCGCGGTCCGCCACTGCTCTCGTGTTATCCACACACATAACACACACCACCCAACGCAGCCGCACGTGAAACACCAACACATACGAAACACGGCGAAGTGGGTAAGAGATGGCATGATTTAAATGTTTATTATTTTACCCATGGTATATTTTAATGAATAGTTCGTCTATTTCTGATCTTAAGTGGATAATTGTTGATGTAAAAGGTTCGTAACTTATATATTTAATGGGTGTTGTGATAAAAAACGACACCTCCATCAGAAATAAGTGTTTAAAATAATAAATAAAAAATGTCAACAAAAAATCGAGAAAGTGACGCGTAGCTTATATGCAATGATTGATATTTTAACGCGGCCCAAGGGTTAAATAGCTGTAATTGTGACTACGTAATTATCACTTTGAATTATCTCAAAATTGTGTTTTATTGCCATTCAGGGCTGGGGCGAGACTGCACAAGTTCTTCGACAAGAGATGCAAGGAGCTGTGCCTCGTGGGCCCAACTGACGTTCTGTCCGGCGCCACCTCATCCAAGAAGAAAAACCGTACCTTAAATTAACTTAAAACGTAGTCGTTACTTAGTGAAAGATGGTTGTTTTAAAAACTAGTTCTTTTTTTATATAAAAGGCTAAACTTTTCCATTGAAGTATTTATCGATTTGTTTGTAATTTATAATAGCGTTATTTTATTTCTTGTATCTTTAGTTCCATTTATCTATATTTATTTCGTATATTTATGGAATGAACAAACCTCTTTTTTATTATTTAAACCAGTTATGTGTATACGTGTTAAGGTCTTTAGGCTTAAGTAGGCTTAAAAATTCATCGTGTCTATGTTACTGATAAGTAGAACAATGCCGGTGTGGTGAAACTCCTTCGTTTACATTTTCCAAGGAATATTAATTCACGTCGATTCATAATAAATGTGAATGAAGGGAAACGCAAATTGCCGATACGTAAATTAAAAATGAAATAATTTATTCATTTTATATTATCAACATGACTATATTTTAACTTTAAAATATAGCATCAGATTTGTATTAATTTTCACACTAAAGTTTTTATAATGTACTTAAATTGTTTTTAAAAAGTATAATTTACAATTAACCCATTCATCGCCACATGTTTGTAGAAACAGCGCGCCGGTACGCCACGTATTTTCTCCCAAACTATCGAAAAATATCGATCCTTTTTGGTTTGTTAATATTTTTAAATATTCATAGATGTCGTTGTGAGAAAATCGGAATTAATTTTGAAATACATCTTTCGAATATTGCGAAGTGCGCACAGCTGCGCTTATGGCGATCGTCTACGTAGAGCGCACATGTGTGCTTACGGCGATCGTCGGGTTAACCATTGTTTGATAATTTTGTAATTAAATTTTCATCATGATCATGTGGTTGTAGTTCTAAACATATTTGTCATTTTTACATGGTTTAATATTTACTCTTATTTTTTCAACCCTTAAAGGCCGGCGAGAATTTGAAACATCGGAACGCTCTTGTAAACAATTAAATTACTCTTCACACAAAATGCATAAAAATATCAAATAAATTGTATTTTGTAGTCAAATGTTTTACATTTTTTATCTTATAAAAATAATCAGACTTTTTTTGTTTCATTTTGAGTTGCAGAAAACAAATAAAAATATTACATTGAAAATGTTGTTTATAAATTAAACCAAAACATTGCGCCTTTGATAACTAATAATGATATTAGAGTCACCCTAAGTAAACACACACTCAAAATCAAAGATTCGGACACAGTACGAGAAACCATCACTTCGTAGATCGGCGGTTATGGACCTGTGTGTGTGATGATTGACCGAGAGCCGTATTCCGTATGGGACACGCAATACAAAAAAATTATATTAAATTGAATCTTTTAACAAAAAGGATGAATGTTCAACTCTAAATTACAGAGATAATAGTACACACTAATAGATAATAGTACACACTAAGAGATAATAGTATACACATTTTTACTTTTGATCCGTCGTAGTAAATTTACGAGATATTACACATTAAACACGGAGAATATAAGCGGACTGCTATTGTAGCCAGCCGGACTATAAGGTTTAAAGAAAAAACAAATTATTTGTTTGCAAACAGATTGTGTTTTGTGGTGAATATAAATGTCAAATAGTAATAAACGTTTCTCTCTCAGGAATCTTCTTCTACATTGTATCAATGGCAAGATCTTCTTAAACATGTATCGCGGGGATGTCTCCAAAGAGGGCGTTAAATCTACTTCTCTTGCCATTGTGGTGAAATGTAAATTTGAATATCATTAAAATCACATTGTTTTTACCTCTCGAGTAGTAAGGTGTTAATAAAATTTACGAAACATCATTTTTTCAGTTTGTGAAACATGTACTTACTTATTTAGACAGTCATTGTCGTCCACTGCTGGACATAGGCCTCCCCCATACTTCTCCACGTATACCTATCTTGTGCCTTTTGCATCCAATCACCAGCAATTCTTGTAATGTCATCGGACCATCGTGTGGGGGGTCTCCCTCTGTTTCGTTTATCTTCGCGGGTTCTCCACTCTACCACCCTTCTGGTCCATTTATCGTCTACCAATCTGGCAACATGTCCCGCAAATGACCATTTAAGCTTCGCTACCCTAGCAACGACCTGTTACTCCCGACCTTCTACGTATTTCAGTATTTCTTATCTGATCTGAGAATCAGAGTCTTACGTGTAGCATGGCTCTTTCGTGTTTCCTCTGTTCTACACGGAGTCTCCTTTTGGTCGACTTCGTGAGGATTAGCGTTTCTGCTCCATATGTCAGTACCGGAAGTAAGCATTGATCATACATTTTGCGTATCAGACACTGGGGAATCTTACTATTAAAGAACTTCTTCAGGTTGCCATATGCCGCCCACCCAAGACCGATTCTTCTCTGAAGCTCAGCAGTCTGATTATCTCTGGAAAGCAAGATGTTGTGGCCGAGATACTTGTATTCTTTGACTTCTTCTATTAGCTGATTGTCAATCTCTATAGCACCGCCGAGGATCAGATTCGTCATAATATTGGTCTTGGTTGTGTTTATACAGAGCCCTACTTTTTTTATCGCTTCCATGAGCTCTTTCTGTGAAACATGTAGCTAGCAGATAAATTATGTAAACTTGTGTACACCAATAGATGTCGCTGGTAGTCCAAATTTTGTCAAAACCTTGAAATATTTGAGAAATTATAAGTGAGCCCCAAGCATGGGGCGATACGCCATCTGACCATATATTCAATGGCCCTACGGTTGGAGTGGTACGCATGGAGAGGTTAACTTATTTTCGGCGCTACTTCCCTACGTGTTAGCTTTGGCCTCATCTATGATAGTCTTCCATCCCTCTTCATTCTCTAGATCTTCCTAATCTCCTCCAGTGCTCTTTGACGCAATCTATACATTGTTTTTTTGATCTCTTCATGCAGCACCCCTCTCAACGTAATCTTCGAGGTTTTATCAGCATTCTTTCTACATGACCAGCCCACCGTAGTCATTGGAACTTACAGAATTTCACCGATGTTTCCTGGTCAATCAGCTCTTCTAGTTTATGGTTTTTATTATTATTCTGTATGTCCCCATCCTTCATTGTATTAATACAAAATTTTATTTGATTTTAACACTAACATGTTTGAAATTTATTAAAGAAAACAAAAAATTATATTTAAAAATGTTTAGATAATCAATTGTTTTCACAGAAACACTATGATACTTCAACATTATAATAGCACAAATTATTTATTTAATATCTATGAAATTATCACAACTGCTGTTTTGGCAATTGTTGGCATCATCAGGTGCTATAAACAACTGAAGTGAGTGCCAACATTGGTTGACAAAACAGCTGTCGTGACTTTTTCATGGAAATTAAATAAATAAATTGTATAACAGTGTTCCAAATGAAAAATGTCTGTTTTAAAAAATAAAGTTTTGTGTTAGTAAAATGTGTTTTTAATAATATTCAAATCTGAATTCACAACACAAAGATTACACAAAAGATCAAAATTTATATCATTATAATTTGATAATACAGTACACTCCCGATTTTTCGGGATGGATGTTGAAAAAAAATCCAAATAATCGATTTCCCGTTTAATCCGAAAACAATTTTATTCCTCTTTTTGTTAATGATGTCCCGTATAGTTTGATCACCAACATTATATTGATTCAATAAATGTTTAACGGCTGAGTTTTGTTCTTCAATTGAAAGTACGACACGTTTGCGTTTATCCATTATACCATAGACATTAAACCATAGCCACTTTTTCACAGTAAAATAAAATTATTACTTTAGAGCTACAAATGTATGTTGGCGGTGGCGGCAATGTGAACTAAAAGCCCAATGTCAATGTGACAGATGCATTATAAGTACTGTAGTGAAATATTTTTTCAATGACTCAAGTGTCCCGGTTAATCCGACCCCGGAAAATCGGGAGTGCACTGTATACCACTTTCAACAAACAGTTCTTGAATGTCAAAATTACTATTTTCACCATGAAATACTTTTGCAGTTTATAAAGAAGTGTAACATTGTTAAGCGTGAAAGACAATATTGGAAGTCTTCCCGTTCAATTCTTAATTTTGTGTATTTCAAATAAAATGTAACGAGGTTTATTTTTAAGATTTTGTCTTTGTTATTAAATTGTTACTAAATTAGCACATTAAATAGTGCGACATGTGCATTTTGTTTATTTTTCTAATTTGTTATATTTGAACGCATCACTTGTCAGCATTCCTCCTGCAATCGGCGTCTGCTGGTCAGCCGTCAATATTTTGGATCAGAATATAATTCATCTATAATGGATCACAATTATTATCATGTATAATAAGAAATCATTTCCGATTCAGACAATATACAGTGTAAATTGTTATACAGCTAAAAAAGTCTACATTTCATTATGTTTCTCATTTTAAACATTGGTTTTTAAGATAATCAAATGATTTTACTGAAATCTCTTGATGGAAGTTAATTTATAAAACAATATTACTATTTCCACTTTGTCTTTATTTCGACAGTGACCGGTTTCACCAGGTTCGCTGGCATCGACAGAGTGGTGACTCTGTTATTAACCCATCCGCATATCAGATTTTTGAAAAAAAAATGTGTGCAAATGTAACTAATTAAATTTATCTCCGAAAGTAAAAAAGTTGCTCCGCCCGAAGGGGAGGTGACATGGTTTGTCAAACTGTGGCCTGCTACACTTAGGTATTATGAGTGATACAAAAAACAAAGTTGCGAGAAATGATACAGCGAGTATGCAAGCGTGAAATATTCTTAAGTGCCATATCTTGGCGGCTGATATGCGGATGGGTTAACTGACTCCTTTATATACATACGAATCTCTTAAGAATTCTCTGTGACAACTTTTAAAGCACCATTTTTGAGATGTAATCATCTCAAGGGCGCATAAAGTCGTGTTTTAAATCTAAATATGAATGCTGCATCTGATATTGCTAAAAACTCCACTTTAATTATTTTTGTATAGAATCATGTTTACCACCCCTAATCTATATGTAAATAAAGAGGTCGGTTAATAACAGTGTCACCAGTTTATCGATGCCAGTGTGCCTGGCGAAACCGGCACTGTTGAAATAAAGACAAGTTAAAAAACATTGTTTTATTTTTTTTTTAATTTAACATTGGTTGTTATTCATTTATGTATTACTTTTACAAATGAGTACTAATTCATATGTAACCATGCCTTTTTTTATTATAAATGTTCGAGGTATGTTCAAAAATCATTTATTTATTCATGAGTATCTATTTTGTCCCCGTCAAAGTAATCCCGACCAGATATTATACACTTGTGCTAACGTTTTTTCCAATCCTCGAAGCACTTCAAAAAATCATTTTTTGTGATCTTGTTCAGCTCCTCCTTCGATGCCTTCTTTTCGGGAACAATAAAAAGTCACAGGGGGCCAGATCTGGAGAATACGGTGGCTGCGGCATTATAAGTGTGTTGTTTTTGGACAAAAATTCGCGCCAAGCAACAATTTTAGTACAAATTTCGCGTCGACCCGTTCAAATCATTGGTAAAAATCGAATGGCACGAGCCAAGCGATATGTTTAAGTCCTCGGCACTGTAAGGTTACATTCTCAATCAAACTATCCCGTTAGCACTACAACCTCTATACTTACTTCGATAAAAATATGTAATAATTTAATAGTTTCATCGTTGGTTATATTATTTATATAATAAAAAAAATTGTTTTTGAGTATACTCTAATTACGTAGTATTTGATTATATGAAACTTCTGAACTTGTGTTACTGAAATTGTGAGCGACCAAGTATCGTGTGGCTCATTCATTATATCCAAAAGAATCGGAAAAAACTTGACTAATAACTTAATAATAATAAAAAATATTTTGTCATACTGGTCTTAAGGATTTCTATAATGTTTCGAGTTGTATTTGGAATCTGTGTCAATAAATGCATAGATTCCAGCTGCTCAATGTTCTAAACTAATAAACAAAAGAGTACAAATTGTAAATTTATGTAATCTATAGGATTATTCCTTTTTAAAAATCTGCTTATAAATAAACCATCCTTGGAAGAATTTTTATTATTATTTAAATGTAATTTTTATCCTTATACAAGTAAGTGTAGTATCAAAAATGGACATCTCTCACCATACATTTTTTTTTACGTATAAACAATGTTCTTTCAGAGGAACACTCCGGGCCACACAAATCATGCCCCCTCATAAGCTAACAACCCACCAAATCACCTTCCAACAATGTTCCCAGCAGACGTAAGAGGAATAGCTTCATGTGCTGAACCTCTGTAAGCCAGAAGATCTAAGTCATTGGTGATATTTGTTTTCTTAAGAACTCTAACATTTAAGTTTTTTTTTGTTATGCTTCTTTTGGCGTGTTCAGAAAATCTTAAAATTGAAAACCGTGTTATGCACCCCGTTACAATGTGCGATATGATGAAGTTAGGCATCAATGATAAATAACGGCCGGACATTTCACGCGTACCAACTCACGAATTGCAAAAACATGTCATGAAATAGACCTGCATGAAGTTAGTCGTATAAAGTGTGAAATAGTACCAACGAACTGTCACATTTTAGTGGGGTACTTTTAAAATATTTCGCGCATTATTTGTAAAAACTTTTTAATAAGAAGAAAGAACCTGTACCAAATATATAAGTACAATCTTTCTTTCTACTAACGTAGAGTATTGGCATCCTATTAAAATGACATGTCCATCTTTGAAATTACACTACTCATATATTTTAATCTTTCATTTATAAGATTTATTGTATTTGAAGTGTAAATGAGAAAAAAAAACAAAATTACAATTTTATAATGTATTTTTCATTTACTAACAGTTGGAAAACAATTCAGAGACGATCAAACATCTTAACGAATTTGATGGAACATTATTAACAAATAAATTAAACCACGGACATTCTTCGTGCATCTGAATAATGTTTAGTGATCGTGTTTCTTGGCCTCCTCCTTCCTCTTGGCCTCGGCGAAGGCGCGAATGTTGCCGGGAGAGTTGGCTGAAAGAAGATAAATTAAAAAAACAATTCATTATTATGTATCAAAAATACTTATACCCACACAAATTTTTTATCTCGTGTTAACTAGGATACCTTAAAAACCGGAAAATACCGATCAACCTGAAACGAAAAGTCTATGAAGTCTGCGTTCTGCCAGTTGGTCTACTTATGGTCTTGAAACTGTTACATTGTCCAAACAAAGTGCCGAGAAACTACGAGTGACCCAAAGAGCCATGTTAGGAATAAGCCTAAGAGACAGAGTCAGAAACGATACGGTGAGAGAAAAAACAAACATCCACCGGGTGGTGACTGTAAAATGGCAATGGGCAGGTCACGTAGCCAGAAGCTCAGATGAAAAGTGGACAAGAATATTGCTGACTTGGAGGCCGTGAACGGCAAAGAGAAGTGCAGGGCGACCGCAACTACGGTGGAAGGATGATCTAAACAGACACGTCGGAATAACCTGGATGCAGTCTGCACAGGACAGAGTGACATGGAAGCGAATGGAGGAGACCTTTGTCCAGGAGTGGACGGGAATAGGCTGAGGAAGAAGAAGAAGAAGAACTAGGATATGTAAACTAATACAAGTTATTATGGGATGAATCATAATCATAAAAGGCAAAATAGAGAGTCATAAAGGTGTGGGGAGAAGACAGATCTCCTGGCTTTGGAACGTACGTGTTTGGATGGGGATTAGAACAGTCGAGGCGCTGTTTAGAACTGCGCAAGACAGGGACACGTACTATCAAGTGATAATTAAGGTCAGGGAGACCCCGCATGACACGTAAATAAGAAGAGAATCTTCTTCAATAAAAAATTGGCATGTGGGTCCATCGCAGAATGTTGCAGATCCCATGAACTGACATGATCACCAACATAGAGCTAAAGTAGATAGAGAATTGTTGTCTAACCCTTAAAGGCCAGCGAGAATTTGAAACATCGGAACGTTCTTATAAACAATTAAATAACGCTTCACACAAAATACATAAAAATATCAAATAAATTGTATTTTGTAGTCGAATGTTTTACATTTTTTATCTTATAAAAATAATCAGCCTTTTTTTGTTTCATTTTGAGTAAGAAAACAAATAAAAATATATTACATTGAAAATGTTATTCATAAATGAAACCAAAACATCGCGCCATTGATAACTAATAATGATATTAGAGTCACCCTAAGTAAACACACACTCAAAATCAAAGATTCCGACACAGTACGAGAAACCATCACTTCGTAGCTCGGCGGTTATGCAACTGTGTGTGTGTGTGATGATTGGCTGCAAGCCGTGATTCGTGTGGGACACGCAATACAATTTTTTTTATTAAACAAAATATTTTTACAAAAAGGATGAAAGTTTAACTCTAAATCACAGAGAATACATGAGTGTATGTAATACACATTTTTACTTTTGATCGGTCGTAGTAAATTTACGGGATTTAACCACAATGGGATAACGATATAAACTCAGTTTATATACTTTTCCTAAAATCTTCGAAACATGTCAAGAAAAATAAGCTCAAAAGTGGAAAAAACAGTATTTTAATTCATAAATGGTATGCAGTAAAAGGGATATTAGCCTACTATGAGTAAGGTATAATGAAGACCTTCGTGGCCGAGTGGTAAGTGCTTTGACTGCCACCTGAAGGTCCCGGGTTCGATACCCGGCCATGACAGTGTGATTGTCACACTCTCTTTGGTCAGGTGCAGAATTCACGTGACAATAAAATGGCCATAGATTAGTTACCTATCACATGTCACGAGAATCAATAATTATGAAAGCTTTACCCTCAACATTGATTTGGCTCGCGCTGTAATGATGCAAAGAGCGAATCAACAAAATAATAATAATAATAGATAGGTAGAGATGCAGAAAATTCATCGGTAACACAGGAACAATAAAGCAAGTTTTTACGATCACACCTCTAGCGTTGCCGATCTGTTGGCATGGAATGGTCTACCCATTAGTATTACGTATGAGGACAGCAACATTAAATTTAAGAGATAATTGGGGACTGCGCTGTTCCTTCAGTATTTTCCTAGTTCCTCCTGTACTAGAAAAGGAATGCCTATTTGTACAGATTCCCTATTTCATTCTAATTATTAATTAAAATAATATTACTATATGGTAATCTGATATATTAATGCTGCGTTTTTCTTTTGGTGAAATGAAAAATGACTTACCCAAATTGTGAATGAAGACGATTACTGGGAAACTGCAGGCCATACCAAGGAGGTAGTATTTGTACATCCAGTTATTATTGAAGTGGAATTTGTACGGGAATTGGGCGATTTTCGCCGTAAACGTGTAGGGGAATTTCATGGGGCGACCGACTGGACCTTCAGACATGATTACGGAGCGATCTGAAAAATGTTTTCATTAGTATATCATTACATAACATTTTAAATTTATGTGTTTTAAGTACAAATAAAACCTAAACGGATTATTTAATCACATCGAAATTAACATTTTCATCTTTGTTAAGTGTAAAAACATGCATTGTGCCAATAAATTTAATTTTTTCGTTTTTACAAACCTTTAATTTCCTTGAGTAAAAATCTGAAGTTTGGCAGCACGCAAGGTTATCAAAGATGAAACGTTTTCCATAGACTAACTAATTGAAGTAATCTTGATATAGCCATGTTTCATGGCATAATAGGTGAGATTGCACTGGACAAATTTTACATGACCGAAAAGGCGTTTTCTCTCTGGAGGCTTGTTTGATCTTAGTTAAGTTTAATTTTAATTAGTGATAAGATTATGAAAGACAATTTAAAAACAATAATAGTGATAATGACAATTCTGTGAGTGAAAAAAAATAGCGTTCTGCCCCGATATCGCAAAGCAGTTAGGTACTGCCGGCCGGATGCAGAGAGTGGCCACACTTGGGAGGGGATGATCTAACCCCCCGCCCTGCAGAGTTCCGGGCAGCTCTCGGCCCCAGTCTACCACCGGCCTCCGGGAAAGGAACATCTCTCCCTCGCGCGGACGCGCGCCGGGGAGAGATAGTCTCAAAAGATCGCGAAGTGTTATACCGAACGCCGGGAAGTGATTCTGGAAAAGATCGCGATATCGCCGCATGGCGTCAGTAACCATGGCGTCAGCTCATCACCATTGGGGCGTGATGCTGGCCACCGCTGTCGCTGTGAAGAAGACCCGTGCCCTCCGCGGTCCATCATCCGCGTGATGCTTCTGTGTTATACAGCCTCCGGCAGTCCTTGATGCTGGCCACGACAGCGTCAGCGTCGGTCCTCGCCGCAGATCAAGTAGCGTTATTCAGTGACGGAGTAGTTTTAAGTCGTTCCAACGATTAGCAAGTAAGTCATCTTTAGTTTATAAGTGATCTGGTTCTTTCTTTTTGTATGTTTGTGTAAATAAATATAAGTGTAAATAGTAAATATTGGTTTCAATCCCTTATCACTATACCTCCCGGAGCAGTCTCAATTAACGTAATAATGATTACATTAGCGAATAAACAATGGGCAATACGTTGTGAGAAGGTGCTTCGAGATATGGAGTGAGATACGATTAATCGTCATTTTTCACCCCGTGTCGAAAGCATCTTCGTAACAATCTAAATAAAATGTATGTTTAGACACCTTATTTTCTTTCCTCAAAATGAAATTACCCAAAAAAGTATACTTGTAAGTATTAACTAAGCACGAAAAGAAGAAGAAATATTAATTAACCACAAAATCTATGTCGAAGAAATTAAAACAGATAGCTGTCATCATCTGTGGCTGTCATGTTAGTGGACATTTCTAAAATGACGTATTCTTTGTGATTAATATTGATAAAATATATTTATTTATTTGCTGCATTGTTATTTATTATTATGCTAGAGAATGGCGTCTTTAAAAGTTGCAGTTCGTGTGCGCCCATTCAACCAAAGGTTGGTTTGTATAAGTCAATTTAAATTAAAATAGGACACCTGCACTTTTTATTTTTGTTTTATCACTTACGAGGTGTAAATAATAAGTATGTAGATGTTTATAGTATTAATTTACACTATTTCTTGTTGAAAAATTAGTAAATTCGTCGATTTGCGCAATTCCCTAAGCAATATTTCAATGTTTTTGATTTTGTTATGTTTTTAAATTATAAGTAGTTTCCATCATTTTGATCTACTATTACCATTTTAAACGAAAAGTATTATTTAATTATCTATTTATTATAAATTAAGTGCATGGTTATACGTCTAAGCATTAGTTTTCTAAAATTTATATATTATAAAATGACCTTTAACATTCAACTATTCAAGTACTTTACATTGAGTAACCGAATTGCGGTGCATTTGTTTTGCAACAACGTAAAACAAAAGTACCTAATTTTAATCGCTTATTTCTTTATATTCATTACAAATAATTATTTATATTTGTTTACTTCTATCTTTTATTTATCATAATGTCTGATAATAATTGTTATTTCAATTTTACACAACTTTGGTTTAGACACGACTTGTTAATAATTTTATTCGCAATATGTATATGAAACCATATTTCATGAATTTTGAAGCATAGACAATTTTTTTTAAATTTTCAGGGAAATGGACATGAGTGCAAAATTAATAGTAGAGATGGATGGAAAGAAAACACGACTACATACATTAAAGGTAATTTAAATTTTAAATTGATTCTATTTCACACACTTGTAAATGTACTTACAATATGAGAAAGCTATTCATCTAAAATCCGAAGATCACCACATTAAAAATAGAGAAGAAAATTGTTTATTATAATTAGATTAGAATTAGAAGATGAAGCAAGAAAGGAATGCAGCGCGGATGAATGCATCCTAAATAAAATAAAAAAGGGTCACTAAAATGGTTTGGACATAAAGAACGAATGGATGAGGTAAGAATGGTTTAAAATATGTATATAAACAAGTAGTGTGATTGGTAAAAGAAGTCGAGAAAGCCCAAGGAAGATTTCGCATGACACAATTAATCAGTTACTGAAAGGCGGCCATATATAATATATCGGACCTCTGCGTGACACCCATGCCAATAGAAAGGCAACGTTCACTCCAATCGGTAGAAACAAGTGCAAACAACATAATAATTCCAGTCAGAGCCAATAAAGCAAGTTTCTATGATCGTGCTTTCAGCGATGCGGGTCCGTTGGCATGGAATAGCCTCCATGTTAGTATTGAGTATGAGGATAGTGACGTTAAATTTAAGAAACTTCTAAAGACTGCAGTGTTCGGTCAGTCATTTCCTAGTGCGCCCTTGGAGTAATTGATTTTACAAAACGGCGCACTTAAAAAACAAGTCATCAGAATAATAATAATAATAATGTTCAAAGTAGGAACAATCTAAGAGCATGTGTATGAATGTACAAGAGGCGCGAGAGTTATGGTGTGGCTGTCCATCCTCTGCCTACCCCTCCGGAAACAGCGCGATGATTAGTTAGTTATAATTTGATTATTGAATATCAAGAAAAACATGTGACTTATTTTCCCTTTAGGCATTTTCAAATATAGCATTAATGCCCTTGCAAAGCAAAACATTTCACAGTGAAATTTTAGTACCAACCCTTATGTGTGGAAGTGAAGCATGGAATTGGCAGAAGAAGGATGAGAGGATTTTTTGTAATATCAGAATAAATGCGATAGAGATCCCTAAGACATATGTGTGTAAAACAATGTACAACAGAATTTCAAATGCTGATTTAAAGAAGGAATGTAGTGCGGAAGGAAGTATTACGAACAAAATTAAGAAAGGATCACTGCATTGGTTTGGATATATGGAAGGCATGGATGAAGAAAGAATGGTTAAGAAAGTATACGTTAACGGTGTGAATGGAGTATGGAGTCGCAAAAAACCGAAAAAATGAGATGACCGGATTAATCAAATTTTAAAGGTTGGCTATGTAAGAAGTCGGAAGAATCGACTTGCGAGTAGTGCGGCGAACCATTCTCTCTGCCTACACCTTAGAAGAAAGGCACGATAGTTTGTTTTTTTGTAATATCATTTCTAGATAACATATCGTGGGTATACTGGCAAAAAACGTTAAGTCTAAAATCGCTGTTTTGAGAAATCAATCATTTAAGTTTTCTTTAAATTTGAAACATATAAGTGTCGTTGTCAAAAGTCAATCGAGGGAATTTTTTTCAGCCGAAGACAATAAGTAGAGTTAACGTTTTTTTCCAGTACAAAAATGTTCAACAAGACTCTTCGAAAAATATTAAGTTTTTTGAAGCTTTTAGCCTGTATGAAATACCCTTTGTACGATTTAACGTTAAATTTATTTTTAAAACTAGAGAAAAAATCTGTTTCATTCGACTTCGTGTATTTTGGCAATTTGTAGAGCATTGTAAACTTTACAATACTGCATCACTAAGTCAAAACTGCCAATTTTCGACTTAACGTTTTTTGCCAGTATACCCACGATATGTTTTCCTCAATATTACATACTTAATATGAAAGGTTTTTTTTTTATGAAAACACTTATGATAAGCTTGTCTTGATCTATCAACCATGTAATTAATTTTATAAGTACATATCTGGTTTCCGATATGTTTCAAAAGACTTGTTAGATCTTCCATCTTTAGGAAATTCAGTATTTGTGTCTATTCCTCTTACATCTAATAGAAACTTCTTCTTCAACCTTTCTCCTTCCACTGTTAGATATAGGCCTTTTCGATTTTCCTCCACTTGTCCCTTCCGTATCCAGGTTGTTCCGGCTATTCGGGCAATGTCATCAGTCCATCTTTTATTGGAACTGATTGGAACACTTTTGGATAATTGATTTGGTGGGTTGTTGGTTTAACCCTTTTATTGCAGCTCGGTCAAATACGAATCGTACCGTCAAATACGGTGCGAATATTTCTAACCAATTTTTTTGTTAAAAACATTTGAATGATAAATGTACATACCAGGCCTATTTTCGCATATTATATTTGTTCGGTTATCCTTTATCTATCAGATGATGAATAAAAAAGTACTTTATATATTAACACACATTCATAATTCACTATTTGCTTTCTGTACCACACAAAAATAATAGAAATTGATAAAAAATATTCAGAGTAGAATTTATCACAATTTATAATAAATAACAGTTAATAATACAACGAAACGTCGAAATTCAAATGCGCGCGCGACGCAGGACAAACGAATATAGTATAATGGCGGCCGATGGGATACTTCACAGATGTGATTTACCGACAGCGCCCATGTAAACCGTAATTATGACGAAGCAAAACACATTTAATTTATTATCTTTACAGATTTCTGTAAAGGATAGATGTAGGTAAGTATTATAGTAATTTGTGGTTCCAAATTCTTACAATAAATGTCACTACGAGTACTGTAAAGTCGCAAAACGATATATCACGGCTACCGATTTTATGTGTTAGAAAATCTTACACGTGATATGACGGCTACCGATGCGAATAGGTTAAGTGGGGGTTTGATCTTTGTAGCCTATTAGTGTTTCTTAGAAAGAGATCAATTTTTAGTTCTAGTACTAGTATTCATCTATTAATAATACCCTAGTGATAACTTACAGCAATTTGGTGATTTCAATATTAGATGTAACCACATTTTTTTAATTGAAAACTTATTTGTCTTGCTACTAAAGTGAATCCAACAAGAGTCCAAGCAGTCGAATCAAGAAAATTGTTATTAAAATATTAATAATTAATTACAGAACTCGGCAGCTTGGGAGCAGGGGCAGCAGGACTCCGGCAGGGACCGCCACAAAGACTTTACGTTTGATCACTCGTACTGGTCATTCGACAGCCATGACACTCATTTCACATCACAAGAACAGGTATTCATGTTACTGTAACTGTAAAATAAGAACCATATAGACTTAATAATATAATCAAAAGAGGAATTTGATTTGTAATAGCTTATAACTGAAAATTATGATATAATGTGACAATTGGAATGGTTGGAAATAAACCTTGTATTTAATTCACTATCTATTATATATGATATGTTAATCGTTTTATTTTAATAATTATCATATTTCACACAAATAATACATAACAAACTAAAAACATTTAGGCGACTCGTTTGGACTTAAAACAGTTCAACAAAAATAACAATTATACAATCAAATTTTACGACATAATAATAAGCAATTAAAAACAATATATTCAGAAGGATTCCACTTATGTCACCTTCAATAAGGCCGTACTGTTTCTAGAAGTGATAATATATTGTTTACAAACACTCTCCCACTTATACTAAAAATGTCCAAATCCAAAGAAATAGAATTTATAATCCAAATTGCTCTACAAATGGATGAGTTTTCTATATATCATATGATTAACATATCATAACAGATATTAGTAAAAAATGTGATTTTACTTTAAAAATACTGGTGTGATATACTCGTAATAGGTATTATTTTTCAGACAATATTATACATTACTTTTTCTAAATCAATTATTATTATTACCATACTGTTGATTGAAACAAATATAAAAATAATAATGAAACCATAAAAGGGACCCTTTTTTTAACTGATTGTATTGTTCATTTTATTAATCTTGAAATAATTATTTTTGCTTTGATACGAAGCCATTACTTGGTGGTTTGACATATTTAAAAATAAAATTAAAGACTTTTTCACTTTAAATAATAATTAAATCTATATATATAAAACAAAGTCAAAAATCGTGTTAGTTACACCATTTATAACTCGAGAACGGCTGGACCAATTTTGAAGATCTTATATTTGCTGGATTTGTCTCCGTTCCGGATAACAGAATAATTATTAAAACATTTGAAAAAATCACTTAAATGATTTAAAATTAATTATATTTGTCGTACGTTTGACTAAATTTGACTTAATAAACGACGTATAAAATCAAAATGGCGTGTATTTTAGTTTCGGTATCGCCCGTAGGTGGTGTATTGTTGATGCCAGATGTCAATACTCAATGTGAAAGATTTGAGTTGAGGTTATTTTTTAATCGTCGCCGGGATTTTTGGTTTTCTTTATTAATTTTAGATTAACAATGCCCAAAGTTATAAAAATCAGTATAAGAGAGACTATTCTAAAAGTTAAACCCCTTTTGTGAAGGAGAGCAGAGAATATTTGCGCCATTAATACCATTCGAAAAAGATGACAGATGAGTGTTCCGTGGAGATTAAATAACCGATTTATGATTAGTGAATAATAATAAAAATACGTATTGTATATTTTGTATTGATTTTATAGGTGTATCTGTGTACATTCGGTCCAGAGAATTGTTACCATAGGAAATTCAGCCGCGAGTACTTAATAAACGAAATATTTGGCTAGATGAAGACGAGGAATTTCTTTTTTCAATTGATAGGGACACTGAATCATCAAACTCTTCAGATGATGAATATGATGATGCTAATGATGAAAACGGAGTTCATTGATGGATCACACTTATTCAAAATTATGTTGTCTGCTATTTAATTGTTTTAACGTGTTTTGATGAATGTCGGAAAGTCAAAGGTGTTAGTTTTTGAAAGGGAAGAGCAAATGACAGTTTGTAATATAAGTGTAAATGAAGAGAACTTGGAACAGGTGAGGGAATTTGTGTATTTAGGTAGCATGTTCACAGCGGATGGCCGAACGGACAGTGATGTTGAAAAAAGGGTTGGTGCGGGTAACAAAGTGAATGGAGCTTTAAAAATAGTTATTGGAAACAAGAATTTATCAATGAAAGCGAAAATGGCCGTTCACAATGGAGTTCTGGTCCCAACTCCTATGTATGGAAGCGAAGCATGGAACTGACAGAACAAAGATGAGAGCAGAATAAATGCGGTAGAGATGAGGTCCCTAAGACGTATGTGTGGTAGAACGATGTATGACAGAATCTCAAATGCTGATATTAGGAAGGAATGTAGAGCGAAAGAAGGTATTATGAACAAAATTATGAATGGTTCGTTGCGTTGGTTCGGACATATGGAGCGCATGGGTGAAGAAAGAATGGTTAAAAAAGTATACGTTAACGATGTAAATGGAGTAAGGAGTCGAGGTAGACCGAGAAAAACATGGCATGTCCAAATTAATCAAATATTAAAGGTTGGTCATGTCAGAAGCCGGAAGAATCGACGTGCGTGTATGACTCGATGTATGAATGTGGAGGAAGCTAGAGAGGTGTGCCAGGATAGAGTAGTGTGGCGGTCCATTCTCTCTGCCTACCCCTGCGGAGAAACGGCGTGATGGTTTGTTGTTGTTGTTGTATTAAATTCATTTATTTATAATAATAAAATAATAAGAATGATAATAATCATAATAATAATTCAAACAGTAATTAGAAGGAACAATCATACATAATATAGAGTCAAAAACGATGAATCCTAATATATTAAAGACGATAAACATTATAAGGAAGCAGATTACATTAGTAAGAAAGGGACAAAAATGGAAGGTAGTATTAATATTTTTTTGGTAGATTGTATAAAGGAAAAGTTTTTAATGTACTACATATATACTAAGGGGGAATAAGCTGGAATTTGGTTATTTATAACATTCAATTCACGTGCCTTTGCTTTAAAAATTTCAAAATTTTCTAATTTATCAAATTTTTTTAAAATTGTTTGCTATATGCAAAAAAAAATGTGTTTTTGGAATTGAAATGATGGTCAAAATTCACACAATGATTCTGTTTTTGTATTAAATGTTGTGTTCATATAACCTCTTCAAAATGATCGACCCGTCTTTCCAATATACACGGCATCACAATCCTCACAATTAATCTGGTAGATTCCACTTTGGTTGAATATATTGTCGCGAAAAAATAAAAAACACAATTGTGATACATAAAACAAAGTTTTTAATTAACAATTTATAATTCATTTTAAGTATTAATGCAGGCTTCCACGTGAATTATATTCCATTGTAATTAATATTTTTAATTTTGACATTTGCACATTTCATGAACTTAATTCATTTTAAGTATTAATTGTAATTCAATAAAAAGGTGAATTAAATTTAGCTAATAAGTTAACACAACATTTATTGATTCTGAGGCGGTACGAAGTTCGTCGGGTCAGCTAGTAAAACAATGTTTTTTAAAATTTCCACTTTTGTCTTTATATTGACAGCGACCAGTTTCGCCAAGCTCGCTGGCATTGACAGACTGGTGACAGAGATTCCAGCGAGCCTGGCGAAACCGGTCGCTGTCAAAATAAAGACAAAAGTGGAAGTAGTTAAAAAACATTGCTTTATTTAATTATTATATAAAGTGAACTTCCATCAAAAGATTTCAGTAGAATCATTTGATTATCTTAACAACTTTTTCACTTAGTACAAACCACTTCATTTGAGTAAGTAGCGCCAACTGGTTTCACTCTGTAGCGAGTTTCCACAGGGCTATACACAAATTGTTTGTGTATAGTCCCGAGGAAGCTCGCTACAGAGTAAAACCGGTTGGCGATACTTACTCAAATAAAGTGGTTTATACTAAGTGAAAAATAGTTAACTTTTATTTTTAATTATTAATTAGAGTGTTTACATCAATTAGATTATTTTTTTTTAATTTAGGTTTTTGCTGACCTAGGGGTGGATGTGATCGACAGTGCGTTTGAGGGATACAATGCTTGTGTATTTGCATACGGACAAACCGGCAGTGGGAAAACATTCACCATGATGGGATCTCCGGTAAAGTATACTCTTATGATGATAGCTTTAACCAACAACATATCTTTGTGAATTTATAAAACCATCTGTAAGTTTTTAAACATGGTTTTCCTTAAACAAAACACATCATCGAGATAATATTATCGTCTGTTAAAATATTATCAGAACTGTTGAATTCCATGTTATGTTGTGTTATGAATAAGAGACGGTCATTTTTCCTGCAAATACACAATACTAAATAATGACAATAAAAAAAATCTGAAGCCATTAATATTTGATTTCAATTTTTTATAGGTAGTTTAAAGTTAAGCTTATTACTCTGTCTGATATGCTATCTCCCCCTATATATGACTTATCTTCTGTTCTGAGGAAAACGTGGCACAATCAAATAAATCAAATATTGAATGTCTGCCACGTGAGGAGTCAGAGAAATTGATGTGCATGCATGACACTATGTATGAGTGTTTAGGAAGCGAGAGAAGTGTGTCAGGAAAGAAAAGTGTGGCAGTCCATTCTTTCTGCCTACCTCTCCGGGAAATGGCGTGATGGTTAGTTAGTTAGTTAGTATTTTTACATAGATATATAGTTAATTAGTAATTTATAATAGTAAACATGATTGTTTATTGGTTTTACTTGGATTTAATTTATATAAATTGTGACAAATTTGTTTCGCCTTGCAAGGGCATTCTCAAACTAAACCTAATCGCCAAACAGTGTGTCCTTGAGTTTGCTGATTAGGTTCAGTTTGAGAATGCCCTCGCAAGGTGAAACAAATTTGTCACAATTTATATAAATTAAATCCAAGTAAAACCACTAAACAATCGTGTTTACTGTTATAAATTAATAATGGAGTTTTACAAAACTAATACCTCAACCATCAATAGTTAGTTAGTATTTTTACATAGATAGATTAGCTATCTATCACATGTCATGAGAATCACTATGATAGCTATAATACCCTTTACATCGATTTGGCTCATGCTGTCATGATGTAAAGCCTAGGTTCTCAAAGTGGGTGATAACGCCCCCTTATGGGCGTTTGAGACTTTCAGGGGGCCAGTAGAAGACCCAGAAAAAACAGAGAGCGTGGGCAAATAAAAAAATATAGTCTAAAAAGACAAAAAAAAACATGCTAATCATTTCTTCCTTTTCTTCGTTCGGTATTCTACCATATGTCGTTTTACAGATACATAAAAAATTTCATAATATTTTAATATTCAGCTATGTGTTTCTAAATATTTGGAATATCTTTTATGGGAGGGGGGCGTTGAACGTTTATTTTTCTTGTAAAGGGGGCAAGATTAAGATGTGTTGTTTATAATTGTAGAATATTTTCAGTGAGGAATACATAGAATTTACAGTGCATCTTGCCTCTATTGTGGGTATGATTAATATAAATAAATTATTGCATTTTACAAGCTTCAAGATAACGTCCATTGTAAATACATAAACCTCTGAATTTGTTTGTTGTGTGCATAAATATACTGATTTTGCTTATCTGGATTCAAATAACTACATTAAATAACTTCCTATTTCAATCTCTCAATGTTACATTTGCTTTTTATGTACGAGTATGTACACATCAAATCATCACTGCAAATAGAAATGTATCCGCTGAAGCAAATATGGCAATAGAATGGAGTTCTAGTCGCAATCCTTATGTATGGAAATAATGCTTGGAGCTGGCAGAAGGATGAAAGAGTTGTTCTATTTTTTATGTATGTAATTTTCTCAATACTCATTCAAAGTTTATTAAAATAAATATTTCCCGACAATCTGGTTAATCTCAAATCCAAATAATACAGTCTTTGTATCTACCCTTCCATCTATGGTTTACAAAGATAAATTTTCTAACCATAGATAACTTATAATTTAAACCATAGACATTGAATCATATTTTTAAAATCTTCTTTTTTTTATTCCTTTAGGAATGCCAGGGATTGATCCCTCGGATATGTCGGAGCCTGTTTTCGCGTGTTGCAGCCGGTAAAGAAAATGGTGCATCCTACAGAACTGAAGTCAGTTATTTGGAAATTTACAATGAAAGAGTGAAGGACTTGTTGGGGGGAGATGCAGGACACTCCCTGAAGGTGCGAGAACACCCCCGGCTGGGGCCCTACGTACAGGACCTCTCCAAACACCTCGTCTCTGATTATGACGATATTCAGGTACTTTTGTTTACTTTTTTTTCTTTATGTGGTATTTTATAGAATGGTTTATGTTCTGTTACTTTTTTAACTAAATTTAAAACGCTATTATGATATCACATTTTTTTATTTTAATTGTGACAGCTGTTTCGCCAACCGTTGTTAGCATCATCAGGTGTTACAATATTTTTTTTGTTTATGTGAACAGTTGTCAAAAATCTCCACATTAACAAAAAAAAAAATTTAATAAATATCAGCTGTTGTGAAAAATAAAAAAATTAAAAATAATTTGGATTTTAACAGTTAATAATGTTGAATTATCACAGTGATTCGGCCAAAACAATGGACTATTTAATGTGTTTTTATATTGGCAGGAATGCATGCACCGCGGAAACCTCCACCGTACTACAGCCTCCACCCAGATGAACGACGTGTCCAGCCGCTCGCATGCCATCTTTACCATCACCTTCGTGCAGGCCGTCTTCCTGCAGCACAACAATATGCCCAGCGAAACTGTCTCCAAAGTGCATCTTGTGGATCTTGCCGGAAGGTGATATATTTTATTCTCTTTTCTGTTCAATTATTTAATTCAATATGCTATTGAGAAAAATACTAATATCAATATTGAAGCCAATTTTATTTTTAGAAATTGATTTTGTCCCCAAAGTTTTACATAGACAGGGTGTACCAGATGTCGACGTCAAGCCGGAAACAGATGATAGGGGCAAGTCATGCTGGTTATGAGAAAAATGTAAAAAAAAATAAGTCTTTTAACTCCCGTTACTACAAATCTTTACTTTTTATCAATTTAATTTTTATAATGTAATCCTGAATAATGCTTCTGTTACGTTACGCTACAATTACGATTGTACAGTGAACCAAGTTTATAAAGGGTAAAAAATCTTCACTACTGGGAATATTTTACAGGTTGCAACTATTGTTGTTATATTGTTTTAATTACATTTGCAACAATTCTTATTTTATGTTTAAAATGTTTTAGTGAGCGTGCAGATGCAACGGGTGCCACTGGACAGAGGCTGGTGGAGGGGGCTCACATCAATAAGTCCCTGGTGACGCTGGGCTCTGTCATATCTGCCCTGGCCGAGTCTTCTCTCATGCAAAGCAGTGGGACTGGCGGGGCCCCGAAGGGTGGCAAGGGAACCAAAAATGTCTTCATACCCTACAGGGACTCCGTTCTCACTTGGCTACTTAAGGATTCTCTTGGCGGGAACTCCAAGACTATCATGATCGCTGCAGTGAGTATTTTTACTATTCATAAAGTGACATCACAATTATGTGTGACATAACAACCCTTATTTATGGAAGTGAAGCTTGGAGAAATGAGATCACTGAGAAGAATGTGCAGGAAAACTATAAATGATGGAATACCGAATGATAATGACAAATAAGGAAAGAATGTAAGGCAGAAGATTGCAACCTTAGTAAAATAAAATAAAATCATTTATACAACATTTTGAAATTATATATGTAAGAATATATATGTAAGAATTATATATGAAAGAATCAGTAAAAGCGTGACAGTTCATTCTTTCTGCCTACCATTTCGGGGAGACTGTGTGATGGTTATTTAGTTAGTTTTTGAATGTATACAAATACTTGTAGACGAATACTGGATTTTATTTACCCGAGTGTGGGTTATCAATTCAAGGATTAATTGTATCTCAATAGAGACGAAGATGCAAATTGGAAACAGAATATGGTGATCGAGGTGTTTACAGGACTTACGACCTATCATTGGTTGGGTTAAGCGCACGCTTTATATAATACAACATTCCCCATTCCACTCTTCTTACGACCGCCATGTCTGACAAATTTTTGGAAGTTGTATATATGTTAATATGTAACACCAAACTTCACATGTTAGTTTCAATCTACCCACTAGAGCCATCTATGAAGATTAGATTTAAGCATTAAGCAGAAGATCTTTTTTATTAACGCAATGTGAAAGGCTACCGCCATTAACGCACTGCTAGATAACGCCTGGAGATGTCACTCCAATTTATATGCTAACTTGGACTAGTTTTGACCAATGAAACGAATGGATGAGAGAAAAAATATATTAAAAAGCTGTATACAAGCAGTGTGAAAGGAAAATTAAGCTGAGGACGGGTAAGGAAAACATGGCATGATACGGTTTCATATAGATAAACAGGATCATTTGTTTACTGTCTGTAGAAATCACATTCTTTTTCACTTTTTTATGAGATGAACGAAACCAAGAAACGAAAATAATGCATTTTACGTACACATGTTTTGCAATTAATGATAAATTTTATTTAAATTATCTGCATATTATGATAAACTTTATAAAGAGGTTATTTCAAGATAATTTAAACAAAAAAATCATTCATTATGCAAGACTTGTAGTCGAAGGTGGCCGGTGTGTTTTGATTGTTAATTAAAAATTAAATGTGTTTGTTCTGTCTATGTGAAAAAAAAAA
Organism: Lepidostoma basale; assembly: GCA_022606425.2. Taxonomy (NCBI): domain Eukaryota; kingdom Metazoa; phylum Arthropoda; class Insecta; order Trichoptera; family Lepidostomatidae; genus Lepidostoma; species Lepidostoma basale. The sequence continues at coordinate 76,287 of JAHDVF020001593.1, read as the reverse complement.
CATATGTTTGGAACGCAGACTAATTATTTTAAATTAGAGTGATCTTCCGAAAATTGTGAGTACACCGGAAGAAGAAATATTTATGTCTTTTGGTGCAGCTGGTCTGTATGACAAAAATTGGAACTAATATTTGTGTATTTCAAGTACTTGAATTTTAAGCGCCACGGCTTGACTGACCAAAATACACTACAAAACACCTTATTAGAGCCATTCATCCAATTTTCTTCGTGTTCCTTTCTCATCGGAGGATATACATCACGGGTATTTTTAATTTGGAGCAAGTAGGTGAGTTCGTGTATTTGGGTAGTATGTTTACAAAAGGTGGGCGAGTGGAGAGGGATATTGAAAGAACGGTTAGGGCGGACTTAAAGTAGTCATCGCAAACAAAAACATATTCAAAAAAACTAGAATGGCAGTGCACAATGGTGTTCTTCTTATGTATGGAAGAAAAACATGGAACTGGCAAAAGATGGATGAAAGTAGAATAAATGCAGTAGAAATGAGATCTCTTAGACAAATGTGTGGATTCTCTGTGTATGATAGAGTGTCGAATGAAAACATAAGAAGTGAATGCGGTGCGAATGATGGTGTTATGAACAAAATAATGAGAGGATCATTAAGATGGTTTGGACATATGTTAAGAATGAATGAATAAAGAATGGTAAAAAAATGTTAACGATGTAAATGGAACCAGAAATAGAGGAAGACCGAGGAAAACGTGGCACGATCAAATAAATCAAATATTGAATGTGGGCCACATGAGGAGTCAGTCAGAGAAATCGACGTGCGTGCATGACACAATGTATGAATGTTGAGAAATCGAGAGAAATATGTCAGGAAAGAAAAGTGTGGCAGTCCATTCTTTCTGCCTACCCTTTTGGGGAGACGGCGTGATGGTTGGTTAGTTAACTAACTAACTAACTAACTAACCATCACGCCGTTTCCCCGAAAGGGTAGACAGAAAGAATGGACTGCAACACTTTAATCGATGCTGCACTCCATTCTTCTCTTTTCGCCAACGTGAGAGACGCGGTGTGATGGGTTGCGAACCTCATCGCCAAGGTTGGTTAGTTAGTTAGTAATTTTACTTTTGATTCAGCAGTTCTAAACATGGACATTGTGCTGCAATTGAATCATTTTCATAGGTTTTCTTCTTTTCCCAACATTTCGTTTCCATTAATTTTACCTTGGATAATCATTTGCAGCACTTTGTATTTATCATTTCTCATAACGTGCCCGAAGTATTCCAATTTCCTGTGCTATATGATGATGATAATTTGTTTTTCTTTCTTCAATCGCTACAGAACTTCCTCTTTTGTGACTCTGTCTATGATATTTTTAACATTCTACGATATATAAATATTTCAAAGGCAGCTTTTTGGTCATAACTTTTGCCAAGGTTCATGTTTCCATACCGCAGAACAATATGGGTGCAATTAACTGTTTCACATTATTAATTAATTGGTTGGGTAGGTCTCTGTTGCATAGCACCGGTTTCATTTTTATATCTAGTTTTCAATGTGTTACATATTATTTCCAGATATCTCCTGCTGATTGCAATTATGGGGAGACTTTATCGACCCTGAGATATGCCAACAGAGCCAAGAATATCATCAACAAGCCGACCATCAACGAGGATCCGAATGTTAAACTCATTCGGGAACTGCGCGAGGAGATTGAGAAACTCAGATCTCAAATTGGACTTCATGTTGTGAGTATTCTTCACCCTTTGGTTGCCGACAACAGTCTTTTTTTGTATTTTGTCGGCTGGTTGAAGTGCAGGTGGTCATAGTTGCAGGTAGCATGGGTTTTTGGGCGGAGAGCGACACAAAAACCTTCTACTGTAGTTTCGTATGCACGGTGTAAAAAGTGCACACCCATCACCCACGATTCTTACGACCACCGCCAAATTTGTAAGCCGTGCCATTAATTTAGCTTTATCTCGGTGTGCAAAAAATATTCCCAGTCGAATCCAGACACTACGAGTAATGTATAATAAATGTATGTGATCTAAACAAACCTGATAGACATGAGACCCTATGTGGCCGGCTCTCCACTGTTCTTTTTTACGCCGTGCCCATCTCCTACGCACATTTCGATCGTCCAACGTCCACAAAATAAATCTAAAACAAATAATATGAAATACAATGATATAAAATAAATTAATAAAATAATAAAGATATAATAAAAAAGAGAAGGATGGAGTGCCGCATCAGTAAAAGTGTGACAGTCCATTCTTTCTGCCTACCCTTTCGGGGAGACGGCGTGATGGTTAGTTAGTTAGTTAGTTTTAATAATATATAATATAGTCTGCAACATTAGCGTGAATGGTGCAAATTTGGAGCAAGTAGTTGAGTTCGTGTATTTAGGTAGTATGTTTACAAGAGATGGGCGAGTGGAGAGGGATATTAAAAGAAGCGTTGGGGCAGGCAACAAAGTGATGGTGCACTTAAAGTTGTCATCGCAAACAAAAACCTATCCAAAAAAGCTAGAATGGCAGTGCACAATGATGTTCTTCTACTGACCCTTATGTATGGAAGGGAAGCATGGAACTGGCAAAAGAAGGATAAAAGTAGAATAAATGCAGTAGAAATGAGATCTCTTAGACGAATGTGTAGATACTCTGTGTATGATAGTGTCGAATGAAAATATAAGAAGTAAATGCGGTGCGAATGATAGTGTCATAAACAAAATAATGAAAGGATCATTAAGATGGTTTGGACATATGGAAAGAATGAATGAAGAAAGAATGGTAAAAAAATTATAAATTAATGATGTAAATGGAACCAGAAATAGAGGAAGACCGAGGAAAACGTGGCACGATCAAATAAATCAAATATTGAATGTGGCCATGTGAGGAGTCAGAGAAATCGACGCGCGTGCATGACACGATGTATGAATGTTGAGGAAGGGAGAGAAATATGTCAGGAAAGAAAAGTGTGGCAGTCCATTCTTTCTGCCTACCCCTTCGGGGAGACGGCGTGATGGTTAGTTAGTTAGTTAGTTAAAATAACATAACACATAATGTCCTGTTCATATTTTTATGAGATTTATAATGATGTAGATAGTTTGTCTATGGTGAAATAGACTTCTATAGTTCATAATTGGATATCTCATTACTGAATCTATTTAATTCATGCAAAATATTTTTTTATGTTCTAGGATTTAATTGACAACGAGCCAGCCGTCCTAGCCACCCTCCAGCGCAAGGAGGCGCAGGAGAAGGTACTGACTGAAAAGTGGACGGAGAAGTGGCGTGAGACTCAGCAGATTCTGCGTGAGCAGAAGGCGCTAGGACTGCGCAAGAGCGGACTCGGCGTAGTCCTGGATTCCGATATGCCTCACCTGGTGGGAATAGATGACAACCTACTGTCCACGGGAGTGACACTGTACCATCTTAAGGTTGGCTCATAATCTTTAATATTTTTGCTCCTATTTTTTTAAAAGAATTTAAGATTTAATATGGATGAAAACGTATATTTTCTAGAACTTTGACAATATTAATAATATGCAAGTATTGAATTTTTTCACCATTGATTATGAAACAATAAATATATATTTAATATATTTTTATTTGTCGTCTTGTCAATATAAATCAACCATTTTACATAATAATTGGATTTCAGGAAGGAGAAACATTCATTGGCAGTGAGGAATGCGAGACCATGCCCGACATTATCCTTACAGGAGGCGGTGTATTGCCGGAACATTGCCGGATAAGTTTGCAGGACGGAGTTGCCACAATCCATCCCAACCCCAATGCACAGTGCTGGCTGAATACAGTTCTTATTGACAAACCTGCCAAACTTAGTCAAGGTAAACAAGAAGAACATCTATATACACATCCGCTTGCTAGTAGGAACCCATAAAATGATATGAGATGAATAAATGTTATTAATGTTAAGAACCCATGGAACTAGAATCATATGAGCATATTTACAGGATGCATCTTGCTGCTGGGGCGGACCAACATGTTCCGCTACAACGACCCAGCAGAGGCAGCTAAGCTGCGCAAGGAGGGTTCCACATCTTGCATGAACCTGTCTCGTCTCTCTCTGCTCTCGTGGTCCACCACTGATCTAGCCGCCAGCTCCGAAAACCTGGCCAGCGTCGTAGGGTGAGTAATTAACATTTCCATATTAACCCGTTGAGTGTTGATGACGCATATCCGCATCAAAGTATAGTTTGTAGTCACGCTGAGGATGCATGTTTGCGTCTTTCAAATCAAATCAAATTTAATCAGTTTATTTCATCAACAGACATTACAAAATTAATATTTAAGGCATCTATTGAAAACAGGTAAAATAATATATTGTGTATAGTATACTACCAGAAACGCATGAGAGATGGTTCAACATTAGGAAGACAGGATACTCTCCAGATTTAAAGAGTATTTGCCTTCTGAACGTACTTTCACTAATATGAAAGACGTCGATCTCCGAGGAGACCGCGTTCAGCAGATTAATTGCTCTTCCCACCGGTGTCACCTTAGGCAGATTGGTTCTGGCGGCCTGTAGGTAAAACAATCTATGCTGTCGCTGTCGGAGATATCTATCAGGGACAAAAAGCCCAACACCCTCCAGCACGGCCGAGTTTTCGAAATATCCCCTGAGTAATCTAAAGAAATGGGTTATGAGATGCCCATCTCTTCAAACCTGCAGAGAGTTGGCCACAAGCATTCCCAAAAGAAATGCTGTGAGATAGAGCCACGGATAGCTACCATACTCCCTCATGTAGAGAAACCTCAGAAAAAATTTCTGAACCCTCTCCAGCATAACGGAATATCTCGCCTCGTGAGGACTCCATATCACAGAACCACTTTTGAGTCTGCTCCGAACCAATGTGTAGTATAGGACATTGAGCACATGAGGATCCCTGAAAACTCTGCCGGTCCAGACGATGAAGCCCAACATCCTCAGTGCAGTGCCACAAATCCTCTCAATATGTGCACGAAAAGTCAGCCTACTCTCATAGATGATCCCGAGTCTTGCTAATTTAGTGTGTGTATCAACAAATTTTTTAATAGTTTGATACAATGTCCGCCAATAACCACACAGTACACCGCAAGGCGTTTAGTTAGAAGCAGAATTCACGTTTCGTAGCATTCAGCATATGTATTTATAATTTTTAGGTATTATATTAAGCAGCGAATGTGTTAACTGATTCACTTGAAGATTATTTCTTACTGGTACTAGACTTACTAACTATCACGCAGTCTCCCCGAAGGGGTAGGCACAAGTAATGAACCATCCACTGAAATAATTTATTCATCTTTCATCATGTTGATTCTTTCGTGAGATAAAATAAAGTTTTCAATCAAAAAATCAATCCATTATTTTACAACTTTAATTTTTGTTACGTAGTGACATAGAGGCAGACATGCGGGCAGATGAACTGGAGGCCCAGCGCTTGGAGCTGATGAAGGAGAGGGAGTCATTCCAACAGGAGCAGCAAGAGAAGGAGAGGAGATGGCATAAAGAAAAGGAACAACTACAGGAGGCTCAGAAGAGACTCGATGAAGTATGTTTGTTTTGGATATTTTATTATTATTTTTTATTTCTTTCATTCTTATGCACAAATATTAATTATTTAAATTGTATAAAGATTATGGATATATTCATCTACTTACATTCTTTATTGGGCTCTATTAAGTCATTTTTCTTTTTAGTGGTACTTAATATTTCCAGCTTTGCCCATTTTCCGATCACACATTTAAACTTAGTATATACGAGTCTAGAAGTCCATTACGTATTGCCATCTTTAATGGAAAAAGGAAAAGTTGCCGTTTAATTTGTTCATTTAAAAAATAATATAATTTTTATTATTTAAGAAATTTTATAAAAATTTCTTCTGATTGTTTATTGAAGGTTAAGGCATTAACACTGTGGAATTCCATTGTAAATTTGGAAGGAGAATTTGTACCACTCTTAATATCTACATTATTTAATAAGTATTTTTGTTTTTATTGTAGTTATGTATGGAAACAAAGCATGGAACTGGCAGAAGAAGGATGAGAGCAGAATAAATGTGGTATCATGAGGTCCCTAAGACGTATGTGTGGTAGAACGATGTATGACAGAATTTCAAATGCTGGTAGAGCGGAATAAGGTATTATGAAAAGATCGCTGCGTTGGTTCGGACATATGGATCACATGGATGGAGAAAGAATGTTTAAGAAGGTATAAGTTAGCGATGTAAATGGAGTATGGAGTCAAGGTAGACTGATGAAAACATGGCATGACCAAATTAATAAAAATTTAAAGGTTGGTCATATTAGAAGTCGGAAGAATCGATGTGCGTGTATGAATATGGAGGAAGCTAACGAGGTGTGTAAGGATAGAGTAGTATGGCAGTCCATTCTCTCTGCCTACCCCTGTGAAGAAATGACGAGATGGTTTGTTGTTGTTATTGTTTGTATATTTAATTAATAATACATTTAATTAATAATATTTTTTGATGTATATTTAATAAATAAAGTTTCTCACAATATACACACAGTAAAACCTCAATTTTTTCCTTTCCCAAATCTTATGATTGTTCGAATATTGTTTAATCTGAAATTAGATTTTAGTTTCAGAAGAGCTCACATTATTTCCTTTTCATTGGTCTGTTGACCTTACTTCACCACCAGTTCTGAAAATTTAATCATATTATGTCAGTTTCAAGTTACGAGATTGCTTTATTTATTATTAATAACAAATGAATTTCAGGAGAGGCAGCAGATGGAAGAAGAATACGCATCGCAGTGCCGCCAACTGTCTTCTGACTGGAGGGCCCTGGAGCGGGGATGGGGAGCGAGCAGGAAGGCGCTAAAAGAGAGACAGAAGGAACTTAGCGGCAGACAGAAGCGACTGCTCTCCCTCAAAGACAACCATCAGCAAATGGTGAATTAAATTTATTTACTTATTTAAGCTTTATTTCTTTAGGTCTTATGTTTTTTCCCGTAGTTGTAGTTTGTAGATATATTTATTTTCAAGCTTCTTTAGTGTACCAATATACTTTATATTTTGTTTTGTCAAGTCTGTAAATTTTTAACTTAGCTATTACATTATTTAATTTTCTATTTTTTTTTTACTTGTCATACACACCTAAAACTAGCCTAAATATATATTTACATATGGAACTAAAGGTTGGGGTTGATAATAGAATGATGAAAGTAGGATTAATACTATAGAAATGAGATCACTTAAAATAATATGCAGAAAGATGATGTGTGATAGAATACCAAACAAACAAATAAGAATGTAAGCCCAATGAATGTATTCTCATTAAAAATAAATTAAGGGTCACAAAGATGGTTTAAAAATATGGAACAAAGGGATGAGGGAAGAATGATTAAATACAAGAAGTGTGAGCAGTGAAATTCGAGTAATCAAAAAGTGAATATAGAGGAAGCTAGAGAGATATTATAGAACACTGTGACTTCCATCCATCTTCTCTACCTACTCTTCCGGTGTAATGGTGAGTTCTTCTTCTTCTTTCTCAGTCTATTCCCATTCGCTCCTGGACAAAGGCCTCCTCCATTCGCTTCCATGTCACTCTGTCTTGTACAGACTGCATCTAGTTTATTCGGACATGTCTGTTCAGATTATCCTTCCACCGCAGTTGCGGTCACCCTGTACTTCTCTTTGCCGTCCACGGTCTCTAAGTTAACAGTCTTCTTGTCCATTTTTTGTCTGAGCTTCTGGTTACATGACCTGCCCATTGCCATTTTAGAGTCGCTACTCGGTGGATGATCAGTGACCTTTGTTTTTTCTCTCACTGTATCGTTTTTAACTCTGTCTCTTAGGCTTATTCCTAACATGGCTCTTTCCATGGCTCTTTGGGTCACTCGTAGTTTCTCGGCACTTTGTTTGGACAATGTTATAGTTTCAAGACCATAAGTACCATCTGGCAGAACACAGGCTTCATAAACTTTTTGTTTCGGGTTGATCGGTATTTTTCAGTTTTTAAGGTTTTAAAATGGGTTACATCCTTAAAAACCTTTAAAATGGTGGGTTAGTCAGATGTAAATATATATTTTAATGTATTACACGTTTGTCTAAAAATATTGTAATTTGTATAGAAATTTATACATTATATTATAAATAATATGTATAAATATATCTTTGAAATATAATAACACACGTAAAATTTGTATATAAACCAGTTATTTGTTTCACCAACCATAAACACCAACCCAGTTTCGCTCCCGCCGGGACTTCGTCAGGGTAACAGAATAAGGGGGCTAAACCGGTTGGTGTTTATAACGAATAAAACGGTTTATGTAATTTTCAAGTGTATTATTCAATAATATCGCACCATAAATTATGTGCTTCATACAAAAGTAAATATATATTTGTTTTGTTCATTCAGTCCATTGTATAAGACCGGTTTGGGAAAACATCCATTCCTATTGTAGTGTAGAGTTAAAAATTACACATTCTATGTCCTAAATAAAGATAGATTTTGGATAATTTATCAAATATATTTTAATGTTCTTTTAGACAAAATATTAATTGTGAGATGGCAACAGGGTGTATTTCTCTTTTATTGCATCTTTGAAGTTTGTTTCATAAAACTCTTAAAATATTACAATCTTTGATGTGGTAAAAGGATATATCTCTTATCTTCTTCTTCTTTCGCCATCTCACCACTGCTGAATGTAGGCCTCTTCAAACGTTCTCCATTTTTCTCTATTCCTGTGTGACTCATCCATCTTCTTCCCTCGGCTGGAATTAGGTCGTCAGCCCATCTTTTTTGAGGTCGACCGATACTCCTTTTTTCTTCCCACGGTCTCCACGTCAAAACTCTGGGTGCCCATCTCTCTGTTCCCTGTCTGGCAACATGTCCTGCCCATTTTCATTTTAGTTTGAAAACACGGTCCATTATATCTACTAGCTGGCTCTTATAATAATAATGGCAGAAGATTTGAAAACTTTGTTTTTGTTCTCCTGTAAAATTGTGTCTGGGTCCTATTGCTTTCACACTGCCGGGAGATATATAAGGTTAAAAGAATAGATTAAATATGGTCTGTCATCTTTTTGATTGATGACAAGAAATGGCTAAATTAAATAAGTCCCGGATGGACAAGGAACAGGCCTAGATAGTGCAGCGATACTGACGAAAGGGCGTCGCTGCGTCCTATAACAGTCTCGGGTGGTGGTGGGAACCTTATATGCTGATATCTTGCCTTTAATAATTTTTTTTGATCCGTTTACTTTTATTCAAGTCATTGTTATTATGCGTATATAAATATATATATTTTTACATTTATGATATTATTAAATCTTTTTATTTCGGGTCTAAAGGGGCTAACATGTGAATTCAAGTATATTTTTATGTTATGCTTTTATATATGATAGTATTTTTATTTCAATTTTTGTTTTTGTTGTTGTAAATAAATAGTTTTCACATTTGCAATATACACACAGTAAAACCTCAATTTTAAATTTTCTAATCTTAACACGTTGACTACAGAGCACCGACCAGAACTATGGTAAGGGTAAAACCCTATACTGCACGGTTTTAAAGCTCTGACTCTGTATGAATGACTGACGTGAACTGATGAACCTTTACTTGACGGCTAAACACCCTCCTACTTACTTAAAACCGAAAGGTTTAGGGCCTGACCTGGACAGGGGTTTGCCGTTTGGGTTCTTCTCTGAACCACTGTCCCGGTCAGTGCTCCGCAGTCAACGTGTTAACTCCTATTAATAACCATTTCAAATATGACAGTTGCTCCTTGCTGAATTATTTATGTTCCAAACTTACTATTTAGTTTAAAGGGGAGCGAGGTTATATGTCAATTTTTTTTCCATAATAAGTGAAGATAAAAGTAACATGTTTCCACTTGCTTAAGCATTTTAATAATATACCCTATAAATGTGAAACCTGTCACACTTATAATACTATAAAGCTTACAGAAAACCTTTATTGCTTCTTGAATAATGATCAATAATATGTTAAATAATACAAATGAAAACATATGTTTTCTAGAAGTTTTATAATATGTTATGGGAATGACATGTTTCGCTTTTCTAAGGCATTATCAAATGTCTAATACTGTCAACATTTAATAATACCATTAGCAAGTTGAAACATGTTATATCCGTAAAATATAATGAAACTTCTAGAAAATGGATGTTTTCATACGTATAAATTGATTTAAATTTTTCCACTTAAGAGTTTATTTTTCTTAACACGTTTTGAATGAATTATACTCTCATCATTGAGAAAACGATATAGACTATGTTAATGATTGACAATATAGTGTATGTTTATATTGTTCTCTTGTTGATAAAGATATGATACCTTCTAAACATGCCAAGAAAAATAACTTAAATGTGGAAAAAATTGTGTTTTATTTTATAATTCTACAGTGCAAATACCTTGAATTAATAAAAAATATATAAATTATTTATTTGAAGTTTTCCACTTAAATCCATCTGCTTACTGGAATTTTTATATTATTGCTTTGTATTGATGATTGAAGCAGGTTGCCCGATCCAGGCCCCGGGGTAAACCAATGGATTATTAAATTGGTTGTTATTTGAGGATTTAAAATGAGGGTAATACTGTATTTAAAGTTTACTGTACAGAATTCCTAGTGCTATGCCACGCACCTTTGAAACTAGTCTTATGTTTTTTTATTGTCCTAGTGCACAATATTACCCGTCTAGTTCCGCCATTTCTGTTTGTTTTGTATTGTATGCAACGTTATTGTTTCCGACCAAGGTGGACTGCGAGTTTAATCACGCTTCTACACTCCGCTGCGAAATAGAATCAAAGAGAAAGGAGTTGGATCTTCTGGTCGCCGAAAAGCTCAATCAGCTCAAAGATTGTGGCATTACTTTACCAGAGGTAAATACCCGTAATGATATGTAATAGTTTTAATGCTTCCTCTTGTGCATAGACACTTCTGTTTTTATTTATTATGTAACAATGTATCTAATATTTTAACACATTGTTTGCGGATCATTTTTTTGCCATCTTAATGCGAGCATTCTTTACAAATTCGTGTAATAAAATGAAGTTGCATGTAGAATAGCTATAACTTCTGAACCTTTTGCTTGTTTTTAAATAATAAAAAAATGTCTCATCTTACGATTTTTATTATCAATAAAACATAGTTTTGAGATTATTTTTTTCGACATTTTTTAAGGTGTAAAACTTTCGAAACATGTCGAGGAAAATAAACATAAAAGTGGAAAAAACAGTGTTTCAATTCATTAAAAAAATCATTATGGTATTTCACAGTGTTAAAGCCTTTCAAGAAAATCATTTATTTTCTTACATTAGATTTGTACAAAAACGGGCTAGGCGTTTCCCCCGCTCTAACTTTCTTGACTATAACAGTATTGCAAAGACGTGTTTAAAGGACTCCCGCAAACAATTTGTTAATAATCTCTTTGTATAAGGTGTCTAACAGGTTATTAAAAAAGAATGTGCAGAAAATGTGTTATTTATGGTATTTTTTTGTTTTTCAATATTCTCCATATAATCATGTGGTCACTTTATAACTACATTTTTGTTTTGTTTTATACGGTATTTTAACCAGCGATTACTTGTACATATTGCCAACTGATTTCAATTCAATAATTGGAGTAATTATTGTGTAAAATTAACATCTTTTAGAAATGAGAAATGAACTTATATATTTGAACAATATGTAAGATTACGCAATATTTTAACCTTTCCCTTATTATGATAAAAAAAAATTACCTGTAATACGGTGCCCTGTATTTATCACGCACATCAAAATGAGCGTTTGAAATCTAAAAAAATGAAAATTCATAAGATATTGCTTCAACTAATAATAGTTAAAGTCAATAATAAATACAATTATAATAGTTTTTTCCTAATTGTTATAACAAATTTAACAAAATTGTCAAACCCTCACAACATTTGAAAAAAACATCGAGTGTGACAACCACTCTCATAAACGGGCCAAAACCGGCTAAATAGCAATTCAGCATCAGTAAAAGAAGGTTAATCTAGTTTAATTCTATTTCACATAACAACATTAAAGTTTTTTTTAACAGCAATCGCTAATGATGTATGTTATTTCCCTTCTATAATTTTCTATCAATTGATTGCCTTATCAATGATATATTTACTCTCTGCAGAGTGGTACACCAAGCCCCGATGTGTCGGAGAATTCCACAGAAAGTCTTCTTCAACTTCTTCATCAGTGTGATTCCGAAGCAGCCCATGCCATCAGAGATCTTGTCAACCACCATGTAAGCCTTAACATATTTTATTATTTTTGCTGCAATCAGTGTTGTGTCTATGTTCATATTCCGTTTTATTTTCGTATTTGAATTTTAGAAAAAGGAGCTGTCAACCCTCGAGCAAGATCTGCAGACCCGTGTCGCCAGTTTGGCCTCCCACCGAACCAAAGTTCAGCAACTCGAAGCGGAATTATCCCTGCTGGCCGTCCAGGAGGCAGGAGTCGAGCAGACTCTGCTGCAGGCCGAACAGAATGAGGAAAATGAAAAAATTGCCGCCTCTGATATGAAAAATGGTGGCCAAGACAGCACCCCGGATACGGAATCTAATTTCTCCATGATCGGTGGGGGAGACGGCTTCATGAGGCAAATCACAGTTGTTGAGAGGGATCCCGATGATATAAATGATATGAGAGAAAAAAAGAAAGGGTAAGTTATTTAGTTTAATTGATTCTTGAACATTGATGAAACATCCGTTATTTTTAAATTGTCAAATTGGGCATTATCAAATTACATTTCATCACCTGAGAGTAAGAAGGTTCGAACTGACAAAAGTAAAAAGCTGAGAAAAATTAAGTCAAAGTTTTGTTGGTATCGGGTGTGTATCTTGGAATAAAAGGGTTTTATTCCAATTTCCAGAGATTCTTTTACCGAGAAACTTGTAAATTTTGTCTGGCAACAGTTGGAATAATAAAGTTCTAAGTTTGAATGAATCCTTCTTTAGTGAATCGTGTGTTTTGAATAAGAACTTGATTATTTTCGTAACATCAAAATGATGATACTATTACATGTTTTTTTTAATTGTATGTATAGATAAGGTTAGTAAGAACCCTTTTCACGAAAAAAAGTCAAATGTGAAATTTTGTTAGTTGGAACCCTCTTACTCTCAGGTGACGATTTGTCAATTAGTAAAACATTTCATTCTTAAATAATTTATTTCAATTTCTAAAAACCTGACTGCTTTACTAATTTATGTAGCCGATACGCCAAATAAGATTTTTAATAATTCATAAAAATTTTATAATATTTTGTTTCTCAGTTCTTCATCGTTTTTTTTAGTGTTAGGATTCTGCTAACAGCATGCATAGATAGCACACATAAACATGCATACCAGTGTTCTCTCTAAGCTGTGTGCATGTGCACACACACAACTCACCGAGTGCGTGCACATACATTACAACAGAGCGTACAAAAGTTACACCAGCGTTAGGATATAAGGGTGTTAGAATAAGGAAAACTGTGAGAAGGAGAACTGGCATTGTTATGTCTGTTTCTCTATTTATGTATTACATTAAATAAAATTGACTATTTCAATAAACAAATTAATCGACATTATAATGCTGTAATTATTCAAAATTAACCGTTTCGTTTAGTAGGTATAAATACCACGGTGGCGCACAATTTTTTAAAATTTCTTTTAAAGTTGCACAGCTAATTTGTTTTCCGCAAATAACCTTTGTAAACTTAAAGGGAACATTGATACACACCCACAAACACAACTTACACATGTAATATAACAATAATGCAAATTTGTAAAAAATATTTATATTTTGTAACTCATACTCGGTTTTAACATTTTTTAGGATGAGTCTAGACCTAAACAACCCTCAGATTATAAACTCAACTATGGCCAGCTGCGATACTTTCCACACGGCGAATTCCTCCTGTTCCCTCGATACGAGCCACGATCCTCAATCTTTTCCGTCTGATTCTAACATTCCCAACTCTCTATCTCTGATGGACAGCTCGACTCCCAACGGGAATGGCAACAGGAAAGCTTCCAGTGATTTTGGACGAAGCACCACGCTCCTCGGAGGGAGAGAAGTTATTGAAAATAACGGGAATATTATTGACCCCGCAGTATCTTTATCTAAAAAGCATTTACCGAGACTTGATGACAGCGATGAGATGTCCAGCACGGAAGATTATGGGAAGGCATGTATTTTTTTTAATTGGTTTTATTGTCAGTGCATTTTCATTAGAGATTTACTCCACGTATTACAAATATTAAATACTTTGATGTCAATTTCACATCAAATAAATCCATTCTTCACATTCAATACATCACTTTCTCCGTATATAATTTGCTCTTTTCAGTTTGTGGACTTGTAATATTGGTCCAACTCCCTTCTTTGCGTTCAGCTCCCCACTTTCTCTATAATACAGTAGTTAATAATTGTTTATTGAACCATTCAATGTAATAATTAAGGAATTCTTATTTCATAATAATGAATACATCTGTTTTCTAGAAGTTTTATTTAACGTATATTGCATATTTATTATTTTCAGGTGAGAAAGGACAGTTTTTCAATTCAAACACCAAGTTCTATTGAGAAAATATCGCCTGAAGATCGTCATAATCGTGCGAGAATACGCAGAAAGCTGGCAGGTATTATATTATCATAGAAATATTTCATATAATTTCACTACTTTGGTATATATAAAATTATAAATTATATACTTTCGTAGGAACTACTTAATTTGTGATGCGGCATTTTTATAAATTACCGAAACACTAAATTATATTGTTTAAACACAACTTTAGTTTGTTTTCCAACAAACTTCCGATTGGTTTCGCGGTTTCGATCCAAGCGGAGCTTCCTCAGTGTAAGACAATATATCAGATGCATTATTTGTTTTATGACAATTAGGGGAGCACGGGTAGAAGTGAGCCACGGGGAGGAGTGAACCATTTACCATATTACTGTGAAACACAATTCGAAACATGTTCAAACTTGACCAACGTGTCGCATACTCGTGCTCGTCCAGCACATCCAGTTGCCGCCTGAATCGCATCACGGGTTCACCTGCTGACAGTATCGCTTTTCGACGCTAAAGTAAAATTTACGAACTTTTTATGCAGGGTTTGACACCTCGCTGTTTAGTTCTAAACAACGGAAAGTGACTCAAAAGTAAGTACTAAATTATATTGTACCTAGAACTGTGTGTTTGTGGTGCATATTACACATATATATTTTTTTGGAAATTATTTAACTGATTTGGGTGCTTGGGGAGGACTGAACCAACTTCGATTGGGGAGGATTGAACCATGGTTCATTCCTACCCCGCAGTCACTTTAATCTAAAATATTTATTTTATTTTTTCTCCTTTGTGTGCAGGTAACAACAATGCCTCGAATACATAAAAGAAAAACAGAAAATGCAAGGACTACCGAAACTGAAATGAAAAATATACTGAATTTAATAAAGGCAGGAAAGAGTTTACAGAAGTAGATTTCTTGTGAACTGTTACAGACAGAGCTATCCATATAGAAGAGTCCAACTCTTCCACAACTCATCACATCATTTCGTCTTCTCAAGCTGTCGGACAAAACGACATTGTTATCATAGCTGATCAGCCGTCATCATCTGGTATATTTGTTAGCCCTCAGAATTTCAAAGGCAGGAATAAGGAGTGACATGAGAAAGGGAAGGAAAAAAGGTCGATCAATGATTGCTACGGATAATCCTGAAAAGGAGGAAATTATGAACAGGTCATGTAATGAAAAGCTGGCTAAAAAACCCAGAAATATTCACCAAGACTTGATGATCAGCGAAGATGAATCAGAAGAAGAACCAATATTAAAGGTTTCATCAGATTCAGATTGTGAATTTGAAGACTTAATTATTCAAGAGGACGATTTACATAATGATTTCAATGGAGATCCTGGTGAAGGGAGCTTCGTCTTAGTTAAATTTACTATTGCTAAAAAGTCTGATATATATTATGTTGGGAAGGTATTAAGTTTTGATAATGTAACACAAGAGATCACCATTAGTTTTCTGCGTAAAAAGGGTATTTTTTATGATGCCAGACATTCCTGATATTTCTACGGTAGCTCTAAATGATGTTAGATTGACACTTCCCTAGCCAAGGTATTCAGACACAACGAAAAGACAACACTGCCATTACAAATTTCCAGTTCAAATTGATTGTATTAACGTTGTTGATTTTTTGTCTTTTTTTTATTACCTTCATTAATTTGTTATAATATTTAAATATCTATTTCTCTTCATTTTTACTTTGATTACATTATTTTTATATTACCTTGAGTGAAATAAATATTTAGGCTAAACATTGTAATACTTTTAGCTGGTTTTATTTTAATAATACCACCACCCTGTAAATGGTTCAACTCAACCCCCTAGTTGGTTCAATCCTACCCGTACACGGGTAGAAGTGAGCCAGTAGGTGTCTTGCTGTATTTACTCAAATAATAAAGAACTTAAACATATTATCAAATTTGTTTTATTACCATCACATAAACAATAAGCGTAGCTAACATATGGAGCTTACTCTGCTGGTTTATCTTGTTTCCTTTCCCCAGAACAACGGTTTTAAAAAAAAGTGGTTCACTCCTACCCGTGCTCCCCTACTTAGTGATTGTAATCTGTATCTGATCATGGAACAGACACCAGATAATGAAATATTAGTAAAACTTATTCACAAAAAAATCTCAGGCTTATTAAAATTAGACAACTTAGAAACATTAGAAATTGAAAAAGCTGTAAATAATATATTTTGAATCCTGAATAATCAAATCTATCAACTTTACTAATAGCCCTATTCTTAACATGTTTCCTGTTTAAAAAAAAAATGATAATGATAAATTGTTATTATTTTTGTTGAATCGCTCTTTACATCATTACATGCGAGCCAAATCGATGTAAAGGGTATAGCTAACATATTGATTCTCTTGACATGTGATAGGTAGCTGATCTATCGCCATTTTATTGTGACCAAACAGACCAAAGGCAGTGTGACAATCACACTGCCATCGCCGGGAATCGAACCTGAGACCTTCAATGTGGCAGTTGTAGTACTTCCCACTCGGCCACGAAGGTCGTCATGAATTATTTTTGAAACACCATATATCTCATTAGAATTTTCATTTTCAATTTTAAATCATCCATTGATGCAAAACATGATTCACTATTCTAATACACTACTCTCTTCTCTCGCTCACCCTTTTAGAGGTTTATAAATAGATGTATATATTCAGTTTGTTTTGTTACCCTGAGAATGTTCCGTCCTGAGTTAAACCGATCGGTATAATGTTAAAAAAAAAATGGTGTTAAAACAAAATATTAAAGTGTTTCATTTATTTATAAATTGTATGTTACAAAAGTCATTTCTCTTCAATGGGTTTAGGTGAGATGGGCAGAACAAGTGGCACGCTGAGCTCCAAAAGGATAACGGAGGCGGAGGCTCTACGGGCCATGCAGCGCCTGTGTCAGAAGGTGGCCACACAGAAGATGCTGGTTATCTGCAGCCTGGAGAATGACTGCTCCAAGGAGGAACTCAATCATCAGATTGCAGTCAGTACTCCAACTAAACTAATTATTAATTTAATTGCATTTTACTGGAAATTGATTTGATTAAAGCAAAAATGGCCGTTCACGGAGCGAAGCATGGAACTGGCAGAAGAAGGATGAGAGCAGAATAAATTCGGTAGAGATGAGGTCCCTTAGACATATGTGTGGTTGAAGGATATATGACAGAATTTCAAATGCTGATATAAGAAAGGAATTTAGAGCAGAAGAAGGTATTATGAATAAAATTATGATAGGATCACTGCATTGGTTCGAACATATGGAGCGCATGGATGGAGAAAGAATGGTTAAGAAAGTATACGTTAACAATGTAAATGGAGTACGGATCGAGGTAGATTGAGTAAAGCATGGCAGGACCAAATTAATCAAATTTTAAAGGTTGGTCATATAAGAAGTCTTAAGAATCGATGTGCGTGTATGACTTGTTTGAATGTGGAGGAAGCAAGAGAGGTGTGTCAGGATAGAGTAGTGTGGCGGTCCATTCTCTCTGCCTACCCTTACGCAGAAACGGCGTGATGGTTTGTTGTTATTGTTGTGAGATTCTTATTAGAATCTATTTAACATCTGATGTTTTTTTTATAGATATGTTTAATTTTATTATGTATTTCTCAGGTACTCCAAGAGCTGCAGAGAAGATACATTCGTTTGGAAATGGCTTTGCAATATTCCAATTTTGATAATCGTTCCAATTCCAAATCGCGTTCCATAATGGTTACCCCGATTCACGAAACACCCCTCGGGGGAAGTGACAGCGAGATGAGTGCTATGAATGATAATCCCCTATCCGACGAGTGCCTTACAGACGACCCTTACAATAATGCCAGCCATTCCACTGGAAGGAACACAACCCTCAGAGTTGCCAACACCGATCCTTTAAGATCCAGACTAAAAGATGAATTGGAAGGTTCGGATAATGTCTCCACGTCAAACGATGAATTGATCATCAGTGAATCAGATGTGTACGACAATAATCTATGGGCCGAGAGCCAAGATCCTCTTTTGAGAAGTATCCAGATGGCACAGAGCGGAAGTCTGTCAAATGTGAATACAGAGAGTATATTTGGCTCAAGGAAAAGCTCCGTAGATTCTAGATTGATGGGAATCACAAGAGGGGAAATGTCTACACAACCAAATTCAAGAACGGCTTCGCTTACGGTAAATTTATTAATATTTTATAATCAAACATATGCAGTCCTAATGGTTAACACTTAAAAATGATTTAGTTTTTATGGTGTCAAATAAATGTGACTATTTTATTTAATTGTTAATTTTTTTTTTTAGCAAACTTCCTTTGACCAATCAAATTGGTTATCCCAAATAGCCGTTCTTAGTAAGTATATGTTTGTTTTTTTAATAAACTTATTAAGAGTATTTTAAAATTTCATATTAAATAAAATACGATTGAAAACATCTGTTTTCTAGAACCTTTTATGAAAATGACATGTATCACCTTGCTGAAACATTATCAAATGTCAAATTTGAACCAAATTTCATTATTCCTTACAGGAAAGAGGAGAATAAAATATTTAATTCCCATAAAACCAAATAAAACGTCTGGAAAACAGATGTTTTCATTAGTATTAATGAAAAATCGGCATCATTTTCATGAAGCTGAGTGTGATTTTTGTTATATATTTTATATTTTTTCTATACATTATGCCATGCTCTAAGAATGAATCGTAAAAATTAAACAAAAAGCATATATTTTTAAATTATCTGTGATTTTTCGTATATCTGTGTCTCTTGGTATCATCTTGGGTGTTGACTCACCGCACACACCAACTGCTGTGAAGATGGATTCAGCAATATTCTCTGAAACGCTGGTCAAAGAGGACACCAAGAGACACAAAAGTACCCAAAATCATTAAAAATATAATTCTACCAACTGTGACAATCTACACACGCATGTATTTTTATTTTTTTTACTCGTCCTCGAAGTTTACTTTTAGTGAATAGTATGAATCACAATTGACTTATCATTTCTAGATGATTGCATATCAATTCCTTGCTATGTGGTACGGGGTGCGGGCAAGTCCACCCACCACGAGTACGAGGTGAGGATAGAGCTGAACGAGGAGAGGTGGGCCCTACTCAGGAGGTACCGGCGGTTTAGGGAGCTCTACATTAATATGAAGGCCACTTATGGGTCCAAGGTGAGCAGAGACTTGATGTTTTAAGACTTAGCGATATTTTATAAAAAAAAATCAAATTAACAACCATAATTTGAACAACTTTTCGAAAACATTGTATTTTCACAACACTTTTTTTGCACCTTTCACAAACATGTTTCGTGCACGAGAATTATGGGAAAGGGGAAACAAATTAAATATCGGACTTGAAGTTATGTTTATTTGGACTTAATTCTTCCCTTAACACAATTTTGTTTCTTCAAACTGTTAAAAATTTTACACAAAGGAAGAGCGTCTGTGAAAAGTGCAAAAAATGAGCCTTTTAGTGATACATGACACAACCAAATTAATCAATTACTAAAAGGCGGCCACATTCGATGTTACGATGTATGAATGTAGAGGAGCTCGAAAGGTATGTCAGAACAGAGCATTGTGGCAGTACATCCTCGATGCGATGGTTAGTAAGTTATTATATTTATACATATATTATATATAGAAGATTCAAAGAGTGCTTAACTTGCAGGTGGCAGCAATTCCGTTCCCCTCGCGTCACCTGTTTGCCACCGAGTCTCTGGCCAGAAATCGCCGCCCGCAGCTGGAAATATTCCTGAGGACTTTGCTTAAAGTTTGCTCCAGCGACAAGCGGTGTCCCTTCTACGCTCAGCCGCTCACCAAGGAGACCCTCATCCAGTTCTCCCCCTTCTTCCGCAAGGGAGTGTTTGAGAGCGGCAAGTGCGGGACCGGATGATCCTCATGGAACCTAGAAATACTCTGGTTGCATCTGACCATTTGGATTCTAATACATAGACCTTACCTTATATTGTTTATTTACTGTGCCTTCACAATATGTAAATTCCTAATTAATTTAGTATTTTAACCTTTATAGTGTGGCTAACTACATTTGCAGTTCCAAAAAGTTAACATCAAACTACGGCAGACTAAAATTGCAATTCATATTTTAATGTATCTTATAAACCTATTTATAGGTGGGTTTTTTTAGAGGTATACAATACATATTCAAAATGATAAAAAAAAACACATTAAAATAATGTTAATGTCTATGATATTGGCTTTATTTAATAGATAATTTTATGCCATTATTGTTTAAATATGATTTCGGGCATATGAGCACCACGGCTAGCTCGAATGAAGCGCAATCGTGAAGTCCAATTTTCGACAATTGTCGTATTTGTGGATGCGTATTATCCACTAGAGTGTACGTGGTGCGAAAACGATCCATGGTTGACCGTAAAATGGACGTAGTGCCCGATAAGTGAGTGTACGTGGTGCGAAAACGATCCATGGTTGACCGTAAAATGGACGTAGTGCCCGATAAGTGAGTGTACGTGGTGCGAAAACGATCCATGGTTGACCGTAAAATGGACGTAGTGCCCGATAAGTGAGTGTACGTGGTGCGAAAACGATCCATGGTTGACCGTAAAATGGACGTAGTGCCCGATAAGTTTGGCGAACCGAACCATGATTTTCAAAATAATTTTGCACAATTTTCAAGCGCTATTCTGACGTCATTCTATTCATAGTGAAATGGCAAAACGTTCTGACTACAAATCAACTGTCAACTGTCAAATTGACAGTCTATAGAAACAATGTTGCCATTTTAAAAACCAAACCTCTAAAAAAACACTCTATACTTAGGTTACTTTGGTACTAATTGATGAATTGTGACTATCTGTCTGATCTGTAGCCAACCGCAGTTTGAGACCAATTTTTTTTTACTGCAAATGAAGTCAGCCGCACAATGGGGGGTTAAGTGAAGTGAAAATTGCAAGGTGGCGGGTTGGCTAATGCACAATTGCACTTTCGTATCATTGCCGGGTGTGTTGTGCGGTACTTTGCCGACTGAATGGAACGCGAGCGGAACTTTCTCCGCCGTTAATGGATCTCTGGCCGGGTGGCAGCGTTAGTTGGTGAATTTTTAGTTGCTTTAACTACTTACATTATGTAATTCAGATGAAAATATTTTATCCTCGAACTGATTTGATTACCTTATAGAATAGACCCAAATTGTTTATATTTTTACATAATTAATGAATGTATTGTGCTGAACGAATGATAGATGTCTCAAAATGTATCTAATTTAACCCTGATTTCGGAGAATGTAAAAAGGATATTTTCATCTTTGTAATTGTATCTTATATAATTGCATAGTATAGTTTTACCTTTCCTTTACCGCGCTAGAAATATCCCCTTGGAACGGTGCTGTGTTTTCACTACACGCTTCAAAATAAGAGTTTGAAATTTGAAAAATGTAATATCCATGTGAAATTGCTTCAATTAACCAATTTAAAAACGTGAAAAACTCATCAAACGCCTTCAACGTTTGAAAAATCATCATTCGAGACGACCACTCGTATAAAAGGGTCGACACCGACTGACAATTCAATTCGATTTCTAGTCGCACAACTATTTACTTGTCTCTCTCGCACACTCAAATATAGAAGAGGTGAGAGTGAAACGCAAAGAGTGTGTATGAGACAGAAAACTGTAAACCTAAAAATGTTCTTAACTGTTTAATTTGGAACACTGTTGTACTATAACAATTGATTTATTTGAATTCTATGAAATTGTCACCCACAGCTGTTTCGCCAACCAATTTTGGTATCTTTTGTAACACCAGATGTTTGTACGAATGTACCGATTGGACGATTTACTTCAATTAAAAGTTAGAACACATATACGAATTCCCGTAAGCCGATGGGTTAAAGGTGTGAAATGCTTATATATGAAAAATACACTCGTTTTGGGGCTTAGTATGAACATGGTTGAATTATGTGTGCGTGTATTTATGTTGGATTTTGCATCTCATCAGCACTAGATTAAAGTACCACGTTAATTGATTTAGTCTTATATCTTATTAATAATATAATATATTGCATAAGTGCACTGTTAAAAATAACAAAAATATAGAAAAAGGGTTGTCTCCATTGTTATTACGAGTAGTTTAATTCTACAATTAGTTTATAAGACCAATTACCATTTTGCCTTTGCTATTTAAATATTTTTTGTGTGACAGATAATATAGAACTTATAAAAGTATTTAATTAAAACAAAAAAACAATCTTGGATAGTGTTGTCATTGTGAAAAATTAATTGTATTAAAACATAGACTATAATTATTTTGAAAGTTATAAAAAAAATGTTTTAACTGCTTAACGCGAACACTCAAATTAACTCAAATGGCTAATATCTGCGAAAAAATGCACACTTAAGTTAATTGGAGCGATTTATTATTTTATAGTACCATAAATGGTCTTTTATGCTCTATGCAAAAACTGTTCACCAATATAATTAAAGTGAAATTCGAATCCCAAATAAACCCCAGAGATGAGATATTCAAAATCAGACAAATTAAGGAAAAGGGGAGATGCCTATTGTTGGCGATGAGGTTCGCAACCCATCACGCCGCGTCTCCCGCGGGGGCGAAAAGAGAAGGATAGAGTGCCGCATCGGTTAAAGTGTAGCAGTCCATTCTTTCTGCCTACCCCTTCGGGGAGATGGCGTGATGGTTAGTTGTTTTTTTTTTTAATTGAATTCCAAACCACTGCCTATGTCAGCTTTGTGGACCTTACAAAAGCCTTTCTTCTTCTTTTGGTGCCGTGCCAGGTCCCCCCAACGTTGGCGATCACTACAGCAAAGGTATTCGCCATAGTGATTCCTGGGAAAAGGTGACCAGAGTGGTTTCCCGTTGCCTTCTCTGGTGGATTTTTCTGTCGGGGTTACCTTCCCTTAGCTGGTTGGATCTGGTTTGGAGGCGCCAGAAACTCGCCTTTCATCCCCTCGTTATCTGCTGTGATCACACGGTTATGAGTGTGATCCCATTGCCCGGGGTTCGCGACAGGGACGCTAACGAGTTGGACTAGTCAGTAGTGTTGCCGGTGGAATGCAACTGGGCGTTTCGCAGCATTTTATAGAATCACACCCTCCAGCAAGATGTGACTCGCCGCGACCCTACTGACAATTCGAACCCCATTTGAACTTTTTGTTTGTACGAAAAGAACAACAAAAGCCTTTGATAGGGTACAATTAAAAGACATAATAAACATTCTGATTCAAATGTCTGTTCCTCCAGAAATTATTAATACAATCAAAGATTTATATATGAGAGGCAACACCATAATTAGATGTGATTATGAACTTAGTAAAACAATCCCAGTACTGACAGGTATACGACAAGGAGATAGCCTAAGCCCATTTCTGTTCAATCTGATAATGGAAGAACTTATAGAGGAGGCCCAATCGCTACAACTGGGATATAGGATGGGAGAGCAAATTGTCTATGTGGTCTGTTATGCATAAGATGCTATAATCATAGCTGAAAACAATAATGACTTACAAAAAATGCTAGACAGACTACATCACGCCTGTAAGAAATACAACATAACGATCTCTATCGAAAAGACAAAATGTATGACCTTTTTCAAAACACCCAAAACATGTATCCTGGTTAAAGAAAATCAACCCATAGAACAGGTATCTAGGCTAGGAGCTGATCTGCGGGAAGGAATACAAGCCCAAGTAAACAAAGCAGCTGCAATCTCTGGTGCTCTAAAATCCACAATATGGAAAAACAAAGACATGGCCATTAAGAGTAAGATGAGAATCAATTAAGCATGCGTAAGACCAATAATAACATATGGCGTCGAAGCAAGGGTAGACACAGTAAGGACCAAACAAGTTTTGAGGACTTCCGAGGTGAAAACGCTGAGGACGATAGCAGGCAAGACACCGAGAGATCACGTGAGGAACACCAAAATAAGAGAGATATGTGAGGCTGAGGATATTATAAGATGGAGCAGACAGCGAAAAAGGGACTGGTACGGTCATGTTCAAATAATGGACACCACCAGGCTCCCCTATATTGAACTACATAATCAACTTGTCCTCGTGGAAGACTTCCTAATAGATGGAAGGACAGCTGGGAGTCTGGGAACAGACCGCATAGGTCTACAACAAGGAAGAAGAAGAAGAAGATAAATGTACTGCTCAAATTAAGTCAGCCATAGACAAAAGGATTGAGTCAAAGTCATTAAAATGGCGATTTTTTTTTTTTCAAAATATACCACGCGTTAAGGAGTTAAAATATTTTGGTTTTTAATGTGCTTTATCCAGCAAAAGCATTTTTCTTTTGCTAACTGGTTTCAATGCTGAATGTTTTCTCATCAGGGTAAATAACCAAGTAAGTATTTATGTGAAATTGTTTTTTTCAAACCTTATTCAAGTCTAATGTATCGCAAGAATTGTAGGCTACGCTTGTCTATGCTTATGTAACCCAGAAAGCATTCATGCTAAATTTAATTTTTTTACAGATTATAACACTTTTTATTTATGAAAAAAGCGTGTAAAAATTATAATCAATTATTGAAGCTTAGATAATTCATTGTTTTGATGGAAACACTATGATACTTTAATTTGGAACATTGTTCAATTATCACAGTTTATTTATTTAATTTTTAGGATAAGGAAAATATTTAGGATACCATTTACATAGAATTTTTTCACAATAATAATTTCTCATTTCATAATGAAAAATAATCTTTTTAGATTTATAACAATTTCCTTGCTGTAATGATATTTAAAAATGTATCTAATCAGTATTATAATTACTCCGCGTTATTCGATTTGATAAAAATATTTCAAAGGCACCCAGCTTTTTGGTGATAGCTTTTGTTATTGTTTATTATTTTGTTTATTTTATTACCCTGGTAGAAGCGAAACCGTTTGATAATTACATAACCAAATAATTTCATGTTTTTTATATGTTTTAATTCACTTAACTTTGAATGATATAAATTTCATTTTAATATAATGAATAATACCTGTGCAATAAATATGTGCATTATTTTATGGCAATTAATGAACTGCTGTTTTCTAATAAGTTGTTGTCGATTTTACCTGGTAATACATCATCTAATCAATAATTAAAGGGTTTCCCAAACTAAGTTCTGCGAAAAACCAGTGCTCCGCTGAACCTGAATAAGTGTTCAGGGACAATTTGGAAAAGTTTTAAGTTTTTTTATTGAAAAGCGAGCGATGATTAATCTCCACCGATGTTTATGACGTTAAGTATCCGTGTACAGACAGAGAACCATATTTTCTCACACTGTGCGCTCGAAAAAGATTACCTGACAAATCTTATCAGTTTGACAGAATGGTTAGTCACATTTATAAATTTATTTCATAAACCTGGTAAAACAAAACAGCTTGATGAAAATATGCGTTAAATAATCAGCATATCAAAGAATAAATTCTGGAGGGAAAAGTCTGTAGGAAGTTTCATAAGCAGGTCTGTCTTGTTTTTTTAACCTTAAAGTTTGATTGAATTTAAACTATAATTTAAAAAGCAAAGTATTCCGTTAATATTTCTGGGTTTGCGAAGTGTCTCGTTGCAGAAAATGTTTGGGAAACCCTTATTAAGTTGTTATTAAGCATTTGAATGTTAAGATTTTAATGTTTTCAATAGTTATATTGCCTCCGTAATGTCCCTTTAAGTATTGTGATGATCATATTGTTTTTAATCTTGCCTTATTGATAGAAGTAAACAATATTAATGCATAACTCATTATAATTATTCTAAGCAATAATTTGATATAGAGTTATTGGATTTATCATTTAATAATAAATAGTAACCTAAGTTTTTATTAAGACATTATTTTAACCTTAAAAAAATACATTTCCATTAAAAACACATTGATAGATGAATTTGCTGATCTGTTTTACTTGTGACTAACTTTTATAATTGATTTAAAATAACACTTAGAATTTGCAGTAAAAACATGTTTTTACAACTAATATTATCTAAATAATGCAGAAATACGTCCTCTCTGATGCTGCTTTTTCCCCTCTAGAATATTTGAGATAATGCTAGAAATAAATCCATCAAAAGTAATGTATTGATAATATAATTTAAAAAAACAAATTTTAATGTCTTTATACTAACTGATAACAAACTAGTATAAATAATGTTTTTACTTATTAAAAATCTATAAAAAAATATCCTTACATAATATGTTCATCTCGTACAATACATTGAGTATAGTTTCAATATCATAAAGAAATTATTTCAGAATCCACTCTTTTTCATAATTATTAATATTATAATTCTATGTTTGTCATGTTTGCATCGTGATTAATGTAACATATGTAAAATACATATAAAAGATAAAAGAAAAAAATTGGTATTTAACAATTATTTTACAAATATTGTATATAGGGCCTGGATTGTGAGGTTATCCTGATTTCTTGCGCACACACACTTATGTGTTTGCTGTGTATTCTACTTTTAAATTTCTACACTGAGAAAGACGGTCTGCGGCCACAAAAATGTTTGTGAAAATACCATGTTTTTAAAACGATATTCAAAAATAAATTAATTTTATAACAAAAAATGCATTCATGGTGTTACAGTAGACTCTCGATCCGGGGTCGGGTTAACCGGGAAGCGGATTATCCGGGACACTTTGAGTCATGGAAAAAATATTTTATAAAAATAAGAATATTTCACAACAGTACTTATTTATAATGCATCTGTCACTATGACATTGGGCGTTTAGTCAGTGCCATCTTGACATTATATCAAGCCGCAATGATCCTTGATATTGTCTATGGTTTGACTTGGGTTGAGGCCATGCACTTCTTTGAGTCTCCTAGGAATTCGTACCGGCCGCTCTCGTTTATCAAGTGTATTTCGATAAATTTTTGGGTTTTCTTACATTATTTCCGGTAAAATCTTTACGAGAATTCATAAAAGGTGTGAATATATATGTATTTGATAAGTCTGTGTTATAAATTTAAGTTACAGTTGATATATTTCCTGTTTTCAGTATCACGTATCACGTGTGATTTGAAATTTCGAAGTGAGTGCTTTTTGTGTTATTAAATTTAAACAGATGTGTTTTTGTGATAAAACCGTTATTTAATTAAATCAACGTGTACTTAGGAAATTGAAAATAGCTTTGTTTAATCCACTAATTATTAAAAAACACGACATGTTTCGGAGCATACCTCCATCTTCACTCTAACCTCCATAACATGAGCTCTCGTTTATCAAGTGTATTTCGATAAATTTTTGGGTTTTCTTACATTATTTCCGGTAAAATCTTTACGAGAATTCATAAAAGGTGTGAATATATATGTATTTGATAAGTCTGTGTTATAAATTTAAGTTACAGTTGATATATTTCCTGTTTTCAGTATCACGTATCACGTGTGATTTGAAATTTCGAAGTGAGTGCTTTTTGTGTTATTAAATTTAAACAGATGTGTTTTTGTGATAAAACCATTATTTAATTAAATCAACGTGTACTTAGGAAATTGAAAATAGCTTTGTTTAATCCACTAATTATTAAAAAACACGACATGTTTCGGAGCATACCTCCATCTTCACTCTAACCTCCATAACATGAGCTCTCGTTTATCAAGTGTATTTCGATAAATTTATGGGTTTTCTTACATTATTTCTGGTAAAATCTTTATGAGAATTCATAAAAGGTGTGAATATATATGTATTTGATATGTCTGTGTTATAAATTTAAGTTTCAGTTGATATATTTCCTGTTTTCAGTATCGCGTGTGATTTGACATTTAGAAGCGAGTGCTTTTTGTGTTATTAAATTTAAACAGATATGTTTTTGTGATAAAACCATTATTTAATTAAATCAACGTGTACTTAGTGGATTAAACAAAGTTATTTTCAATTTCCTAAGTATATAACTATGGAATTCCACAAAGTTAATGCCTTAGCGTTCAATAAGTTAAATCAATGTGTGTTATCAAAAACAAAATATTGTGTATTGAGATGTAATTCAAGCAAAATATTTCAATTTCAATTGAATAACCTCAAGTTTGCCATTTGCAGTTGTTCTTTCAATATAGATTAGTGATGTTGGATATTAAAAGTATAAATAATATATTTTTATTTAAATAAGTTACATGTTATCGTTTCGAATGTTATCATTTTAGATGCCTAGAAAATGCTGTGTTCCCGGCTGCAAATCCAACTATGCAAATCAAGGGGAATATGTCTCCGGATTCAAATTCCCCCTCGATGCCGAAATGTCCAAAAAGTGGGTGTCCTGCATTCCTCGAAAAAATTTAGTGGTCAAACGACATATGATTGTATGTTCGAAACATTTTCATACCAGTGACATCCTTACAGAGGACAAGTTTTCTTTTGGAGGTATATATTTTCTTCTTCCTTCTGTAATTAAAAGTAGTTTAAATATACAGTGATGAAATTGTGATGAAATAAAGTGAAATTATAGCTGTACTCGTATATTAATTTGAACATACATTTGAAAAAATACCGTCATAACTATATGAATTCGAATGTGCTTCAGATTTGCTATAGTTAATTTAGTAGGCACAATATGTAATGTTTTTATTTATTCGGTTTTCAGACCAAGTACACATCTTGCCAAAGAAAAGAACGCGCCTTCGAAATGGAGCAGTTCCATCGATTTTCCCAAACTTGCCTTCGTATCTTTCCAAGCCAGAGACTACTTCACGACAAGATCCTTCCCAAAGACGAGCTGTATTTTGAGGCGGTCTGACGAAGCAAACACCAATTGGCTCGTATCGGACCAAATTTCGAGGATGGAGGATATATTGAACCAACCGCTGAAGTTCAATATCAGGAATTGGGGATCAAAAATATTTGATGATCATATTATTTTATACAAATTAAATTTCAATCGTAAAGCTTCAATTTCACATTCCATTACAATAACTGATCAATTTGATATTAAAATATTTTATAATAATAATGAGTTAGATATAAAGAAATTTCTGTGGGTTTTGGGGAAAGACTTAAAATGTGATCGGTTTTCAAAACTTGAGAATTTGTTAAGTTCACTAGACAATACAATCATAGATTCACTAACAGCCACTGAAATAGTTAATGATGTAACAACAAAATTACAACAATTATATTCTGGTACTGAAGACAAAAAAATTTTACAGTTCATTGAACAACAATTAAGTTTATGGGTTAGCTCAAAGAATAAATATTCAACAGAATTATTGATATTTAGTAGCTCAATGTTTTTTATGTATCCTGCCGCATATCGTTTTTTACGGGATTCTGGTTTGTTAGTGCTACCTCACCCAAATTACATCAAAACATTTAACGTAGGTTCTAATTGCACTGGGATAATACATAAGAAATATCTCGAAGAAACAATTAAAAGATTACCAGCTAATGAAAGGTTAGTGAATCTCTTATTAGATGAAATATATGTGAAACCAGAAGTTAATTATAAAGGTGGGAAACTCCAAGGGTTTTCTATGAATAAAAATTTAGAATTAGCCACCACGGTGCAAACCTTTATGGTTACATCAGTATTTTCTGGTAAAACTGATGTTGTTGGTATTTTTCCTGTAAAAATTTAGATAGTCATTATTTATTGGAAATCGTCACAAAGGTTTTGGGGGTACTCAGTAATGTGGGTTATGAAATTTTAAGTGTTATTAGTGATAATAATCAGGTGAATAGAAATTTGTTTAAAAGGATGTGTGGCGGTGTGATGAAATCAAGTATTCCCTCACCGTTTGATTCAAATAAAAAATTTTTTTTTTTGTTTGACACTGTTCACATTTTTAAAAATATACGAAATAACTGGTTGAACACTAGGAATTCCACATTTTATATTCCATCATTTAACAATTTTCATGAATATAAAGTATGCAAAATGGAACATTTAGCTAAAGTTTATGAATTAGAGAAAATGTTACCAATAAAACAAGCCTATGCATTATCTCAGAAAACATTATATCCGACAAAATTAGAACGGCAAAATGTTCAATTAGTTATCAATTTATTCAATGATAAAAATATAGCGGCCTTAGAGTCATATCTTGGGGAAGAATCTTCAGGTACACGGGATTTTTTAAAAATTATTTGCGATTGGTGGACATGCGTTAATGTAAAGCATCCTGAAAAAGGTTCAAACTTACTTTTGCCTCTTGCCGAACCTATTCACAGTTTGGAGCAGAGTAGTATTCAATTCTTTTTAAAATTTTGCCAATGGTTACAAATATGGAATTCTCAAAATAGAGGCAGACTGACCAAGGAGACATATTCGGCTCTCTTCCACACCACACAGGCAATGATAGAGCTGGTGGAATATTTATTGAATAAGTGCAATGCCCAGTATGTTCTTCTAGGAAAGTTTCAGACCGATCCATTAGAAAAACGTTTTGGTGTATATCGCCGTATGAGCGGAACAAATTATCATATCTCCGTTCAACAAATTCTAGAATCTGAGAAAAAAATTAAACTTATGGGTCTACTTAAATTTAATTCTCATCTTTCGGGTGTTATTACCATTAGAGAAATTTTTTCATCTATGACTTCCATTGATGAAAACTCGGGAGACTTAATTTCAGATGAAGTGATTGATGACATATTGTTATTGAGCCATGAGGTAGAGATAGATGACCTATCACATGAAGTACTCGTATATATTTGCGGGTATGTTGCAAAAAAAATTACTGAAAAGTGTCAATGCGAAGGGTGCCTGGAGATTCTGACCTCTTCTCGTGATTTGATTGTAGATTATTCATCGAACGTATCTTATTTGGAAACCTTAAACCGCGGGGGGCTTAAATATCCATCTAGTCAATCTTTGACTGTTGGTCTGGTAGCTTATCAAATTTTCCAAACATTGATAACGGAAAAGTTTGAAGTCTTTTTCCAAAACTTAAGAAATCAAAAATATGTTTTGAAGACTTTAATACTGGAAAAATTAGAAATTGATAATTTTAAATCTGATGCATGCAACATTTGTAAATCTTCCATATTTTCACTTCTCGAAATGTCTACAACTGTATGGATAAATATTTTATTAAATAATTATTGTAAAACCAAAAATAATTTAAATTTAGAAATTAATCGAGCATCGAGTCAGAGCAATAAATATAGAAAATTATTAACACTAACCCAAATACAAAGGTCCAACTAATTCCTATATATTTTTAATTAACCTTTGCATGTATTCATGGCCTTTTTGTACATTGTTTCAGATCTACTTCTTGAAAGAAGAAGCAGCGAGTTGCAGACACTGGAACACAGCTTTATTTTATTTTTAATACTCCATTGTGAACGGCCGTTCACAATGGAGTTCTGGTCCCAACCCTAATGTATGGAAGCGAAGCATGGAACTGGCAGAAGAAGGATGAGAGCAGAATAAATGCGGTAGAGATGAGGTCCCTAAGACGTATGTGTGGTAGAACGATAAACGACAGAATCTCAAATGCTGATATAAGAAAGGAATGTAGAGCGGAAGAAGGTATTATGAACAAAATTATGAAAGGATCGCTGCGTTGGTTCAGACATATGGAACGTAAGGATGGAGAAAGAATGGTTAAGAAAGTATACGTAAATGATGTAAATGGGGTACGAAGTTGAGGCAGACCGAGGAAAACATGGCATGACCAAATTAATCAAATTTTAAAGGTTGGTCATGTTAGAAGTTGGAGGAATCAACGTACGTGTATGACTCGTTGTATGAATGTGGAGGAAGCTAGAGAGGTTTGCCAGGATAGAGTAGTGTGGTGGTCCATTCTCTGCCTACCCCTGCGGAGAAACGGCGTAATGGTTTGTTTGTGTTTGTTTGTTCAGTCTGTCAGTTTTCTTTGCCGATTCTTTCTGACAGTACTAATAGAATCGGTAGATCGTAAAAACTCAATAAAATATATATTGAATACAAAAACATGTTTTCAATCACCACCCTATTCCTTCATTACACTCTTAATTTAATAAAGCTTCCATATGATATCATAACCAGCGATATTCATGTTCTTCTTCATCTTCTTATTCTTCTGATTGTAGATCTTGTGATCTGTTTATGCAGGATATCAACTTTCTTCCTGTGATGGAGACGACCAGCCTTCTCTCCATCTCTTTGGTGGTCGTTCTGGTGGTCGACGGCCCTCTGGAGTCTCATGTATCACGATATTAGGAATTCTTCCTGAATTCATTCTCTCAATGTGGTCCCTCCAGAATCATCTTCTCTACCTATTCCAACTCACTATGTCTTCAATTTTGCAGGATTTGCGAATTTCTTCATTGGTTATTGTATCTCTAAGAGTTCTCCCCACAATAAGTCGCAATGTTCTCAATTCTGCTACTCTTAAGAGATGTTTGGTTCTGACAGTGTCTGCTCTTGCTTCGATTTTGTTAGAATTATTCATGTTTGAGAGCTAGAAATGAATTTACTCGACAAAGAACCGAGGTATCTGAGATGGCTTAGAAGGTAAGCAGACTGAAATGGCAGTGAGCAGGCCATATTTGTCGGAGGACTGACTGGTGACATGCGTTGGGAAAGGTTTACGTTCTGCAGTGGACGACGGACAACTTATTAGTCTTGTTAACTTCCATTTCACACACAACAATTGCACATGCTTTAATATGTAAAAAATATTTTCTTCTCTTTTGGATGAACTATTTTCTTATATACTATTTTTATTTTATTAAATGTACTTTTTCACATTGGATTCCTAGGTGTTTTGATACTTTGAAATAATTCGTGTTGTCATGCAATTTCTGCATAAAAATTAAATGATATAATATTATTTTGCGAAACTTGGGTTAAAATTATATAAAAATATTTCTTTGAGATATTACAATGAACATTATTTTATTTTCCATATTTTTTTCCATCGAATCAGATTTATTAAAATAAGTAATGCACATGATTTGATTGCAGGCTCGATTATTTCGCTCGTAAAGCTTTATTAATAAATATTGAAATTTTATGTTTACTAGGAATGTCATGAAGAATCATTTGCATTCTTAAAATATATCGAATACAATTTAAAAAATAATTTAAAAAAACATCGATTCATCGTAACAAATCTGTATGAAAGGTACGACCGAATGACAGCTAAAGTGACAGCTGAGGCGATGGCCTCCTCCGTCGGCCACATTGAATCGAACCCTGCGGCTTGTTATTACGTCAAGATGGCACTGGTTTAGTTCACATTGGTGCCACCACCAACATACGTTTATGGCTCTAAATTCGTAATTTTATTTTACTGTGAAAAAATGTCTATGGTATAATGGATAAACTCAAACGAGTCGTACTTTCAATTGAACAAAAACTCGAAATAATTCAAAAGTTTGAAAATGGTGCAAGCGTTAAATATTTATTGAATCAATAAAATGTTGGTGATCAAACTATAAGAAACATCATAAATAAAAAGAGAAATAAATTGTTTTTGGATTAAGGGGGGAAATCGATTGTACGGGATTTTTTTTAACCATCCATCCCAGAAAATGGAGTCTATGAAATTTCATTGTAAATAATGAATCTATATATATATTTTTTTTAAACTACTAATATACATCAGTGGATTTTAACTAAATATGCATTTTAAAAAGTTTTTTTTGTTTTCATCATTTACAAAAAATGCACTTGTTATATTATATTATTTTATTTAGGACCATAGAGTTGTCATTTCAATCCCACTTAGGGTAATTAACCACAATTCACCGGCTCCTATTCTATAGTCATTGTTTCAGTAGGTTTTTTTTTCTGTGACTTACCCAACACTTACTGTGGGTATACGCTTTTATGTTTACCCTTCATTTTTGAAATTTTTAAATTGATATTATATTTAAATTACACCTGTTTTAATTTTCTATTTATATTCTATAATATTTGCTTTATTTCTTTTAATATTTCAGGCACAATTTTTTTTTTTTTTTTAATTATTTATCAATATGTAAATTTACAATACTCATGGTATATTATGGAAATATTATGTATTCAAATATTTATAATCTATCTTGAAGCCCTATTTTATGTGATGTTTTATTAAAAAAAAAAAAAAACATGTGATTCCTATTCAAATATAATTTTGTTTCCTTTTTCTCAAATATTAACATATTACTCACACCAACGCATATAGATAGTTTTATGACACAGGGTCTAGTAAAATTTGAAGCACTCTAATAATTAAAAATAATAGACTAAATATTTAAAATGTCCGATATATGTAAAGATTTACCCAAAAGGTTTTTATTTGATAATATACATATAGATATTATATTACTTGACCATAAACAATTGACAGTTAGGATATATATCCTTTATATACTCGTACATGCTTACGACATCCCAATTTTTAAATGTGATTATTTTGCACCAATGAAATATTGTACTGCCCCTTTTGTGTAAGTTATAATAACACTTTGGGTGTATTATATCGTTTATGTTAATGTGAGAAGTTTTTTAAAAATAATTCTTTGTAAAAAATATTATTGTTATAAGCCTTGTTAAATTAGTTTGAATGACATTTACATCTTATTATTTAAGATTTCTGCTGTCAACTTATGTAATTAATATATCGCACGCTTAATAGTAAACTGACCGATTATGGTTTAGGTCACAATTGAGTTACCATCAGACAGAGGCTTGTGTTAACGCTATCCATCTATTTTTCACAATGTTAACGCTATCCATTTGTAGTACGATAATCGTTCACAATGTTAATGCTATCCATTCGTACGTGTTTTTCGACGTGTTTTGTTAAAACACCGACTCATGTCAGATTGGGCAAAACTTGCTTTTTTGAGTTAAGCCAGTGTTCTATTAAGCGTGCGATATATGAACATTATCTACTTTTTTTTAATTGATTTTTATCATTTTTCCTCCATATATAATGATAAACAAGGTGCTTTATTCAATACGCAATATGGGTTGCTTTCTGCATAATAATTAATACCAAATACTTTTAAGTTGAATTTTATTATATAATTTAAAACGTTTTAATTATGTTTACACTGTAGCGATTATAATTATTTTATTAGCATAAATGACAAGAATATTGAACAAACATGGTGACATTTTTTCTTACACGGGTGCACATAATCCAAAATGAAAAATATATTACGTTTATGAAGTTTCTTCTGATCAAATTTTCAAATTAACATAGATTACATAATTTGTTTTTTAATTAATCAAATGCTATTTGTTTCATCTATATCTGATGAGAACGACACATGTAATATTGGACATTGTTCCTGTAGAATGCTGGATGTGAAATTTAAAATATCACATTATGTTTTATTCAGGTAAATGTTTGTGCATGACGCAGATTGATGATGTAATTATTTCTGATAGATATGTCACACAAAAGAAGCGTTAACATAATCATTATACAAGATATTCAACTGGGTTATATTATGACACTGATTGTTAATGAGTTAAAATTTCTCAACCTTGGGTATAAAAAATACATCAAAATTTTATTTCATAGACAAAAATTTTAATAGACAATAATTGAAATGTTATCTATCTGATTCTGTTGATACTACCAATGCCCGGAGATTCAAGACAGGATTAATAGTACTGGTTTAGATTGATCTTTGTGCATCTCTGTAAAAGTATCTATGAAGGGTTCTTACTTATCTGTTTTATTTAAATTCCATATTTTTTTGTATCTGTGTAAAATCATTTATCATTAAATATGGTGCTGATTGAAAAGCTTGTGGAAAAAAAATCAACAATTTGTTTTAATTTCTTTAAAATAAAACGACGTTAACAATCACTTGAGAGCGGGCATCTCTGTACCTGGCAGCCGGAAACAGCTCCTTAAGCCAGTCTAGACCTTTATGTTCTGGAGCTAGGAGATTCACCTCCTGCCAACACCTGGTTGACTCTCCATATTTCCCTCAATGATCAGGTGCAGCAATTCAAATTTTTCCCCCTAATCACATGACCTAAATATACCACCTTATGGACTTTAATATTGGCCAACAATTTTCTATCAGATCTGGCTCTCTGGAGAACATAATAAACATTTGTATACACTTCATTAGTTGTCCCCATTTTACACTTCGAAGTAGCGGGTGGTTTATTGTTTTACAATTTTTTAAAGTTATTTTATAACTGTTAATTCAAAAACTTTGTTTTATATCACAAATTGTATTTATTTTACTTTACGACAGCTGTTTCATCAACCAATGTTGACATCATCAGGTGTTACAAAAATATATATCAAATGTCAAATTTTCGTAATTTTTCGAATTTTTGTGTGTTTGTTCCTAAGTCGATTTGAATAATTTATTTTATATAATTTAACATTTGATATATATTTTTGTAACACCTGATGATGTCAACATTGGTTGATGAAACAGCTGTCGTAAAGTAAAATAAATACAATTTGTGATATAAAACAAAGTTTTTGAATTAACAGTTATAAAACGTTAAAATATCATAGTGTTTCGGCCAAAACAATGGACTATTTAAAGTTATTTTGTATATAATAAAAACACATTAGGGGATATTTTTGACTGTGTGTAGTGATTTCAAATTAGCAAGTAGTTGATTGGCACAGTTGATCTGATATCTAGGTTTTAAATAAAAATAATTTTAAAATAAGAATGTTTATTGTTGTCAGCTTAACAATCTATCCAAATCAAAATTGGCAAAACATGAAAATTCATTGGCTAAATTGTTCCTGTGGTGTGGCTTAAAACTGCAGCAGTTGACTCCCAACAAGCTCTGGGCAAGGTCGGCCATTATGGCGCCCGTGCACAGTATTATTTTATCCTTAGTCAATAGTTTTACCGTTTCCGATGTTTTAGTGAGACATTCCTCAGATAGAAACGGAGGATCAGCAATCACAAGATCAAACGTCCCAATCAAATCTTCCGGAATGTTTTTAGGTAGATTATAATCGTAAAAAACAAAATTATCCCCATGGACTTTAAACCTTTTGTCAAACTCCAATAGTTTTACTGAAAATACAAAAACACACATTGATAAAATATGATATTTTTATAAAATACACATACTTTATTTTTGAAATAACTAAATGAGACCGAGATAAGAAAATGATTAACTAACTAAGTAACCATCACGCCGTCTCTCCGAAGGGGTAGGCAGAAAGAATGGACTGCAACACTTTTCTCCCCTGACATATTTCTCTCGCTTCCTCAATTCATACATTGTGTCATGCACGCGCGTCGATTTCTGACTCCTCACATGGCCGACATTCAATATTTGATTTATTTGATCGTGCCACATTTTCTTCTATTTCTTGTTCCATTTACATCGTTAACATATAATTTTTTTATCATTCTTTCCATGTGTATAAACCATTTTAATGATTGTTTCATTATTTTGTTCATAACACCATCATTCGCACCGCATTCACTTCTTATATTTTCATTCGACACTCTATTCGTCTAAGAGATCTCATTTCTACTGCACTTATTTTTCCTTCATCCTTCTTTTGCCAGTTCCATGCTTCGCTTCCATACAAAAAGGTCAGTACAAGAACACCATTGTGCACTGCCATTTTAGCTTGTTTGTATAGGTTTTTGTTTGCGATGACAACTTCAAGTGCACCATTCACTTTGTTGCCTGCCCCAACCCTTCTTTCAATTTCCCTCTCCACTCGGCCATCTCTTGTATACATACTACCCAAATATACGAACTCATCTACTTGCTCCAAATTTTCACCATAAGAAAATGATAGATGGGCAAAAGTATTTAAGTGTGCGCAATCTGCATGCAGTTGTCATTACTCGGGTGTTTGTGATTTCCCCCTCTTCTGAATTTACAGGATAACCGAAGAGTAATTTAAACAATTCATTCTGTTTAAAATTTATAATTTGACTGTACCTTATATTTCAAATGTATTTTGGCATACCTGAATTTTCTAGTCCAACGGCTCTACTTATCGGTACATAAAGAGTGGGACAGGATATTAGGCATACATTTCCATTGAGAGGTAAAATTTTCTTCACAACCTTGACTATCGATTCAATTGTGCTATTATCATACCAAAACTGGCTTAGTTGCTGAAAGGAAAAATAAACACTTATAATAAATTAATTAAAAACAAATCGTAATCAATACTAAAATAAATATTGAATTAAGAATGACATGGATGTGAAGTTTCCTCAATGATCCTGCTTACTCAATTGTAACTTGAAGACAGTTTTTACTTTTTTAACATTCTTAATTAAAATAGAATAATTACCCAATTTTCTTCGAATACAACGTTTTCCTTCAATGTGTCAACTTCCACCAGCCGTTCAATTATTGCTTGCCGTTTTTCTTTTTCGGCATAAAATTCTTGCAAGGCTGCAAGTGTGTCTGATGACAATTGTGGGACATCATCATCTTCTGACATTTTGCTTTAATAGAGTTATATAAATATGGTGATATTTAACGTAATAAACTTTTAAAAATCATTGTTCCACAAAGTTAAATCACATACACGGCAGAGAATAAAGTTAGGTTATGTTGAATTCTGTCAGATAATATTTTTCGGAACCCATAGAAATGAATAACATTTTAAGATGAGCCATAGATGAGCTTTATGCTTTTTGACGTTTTTCTCATTTTGAAATCTCAAAACATTTGGGTTGTGGAAATTCCTATTTGATTTTTTCCTAATTGACTACAGGGATAATTAAATAACATTTAATATTGTTTTTTTCATTAATTTTTGAACAAAAAATAGTTGACAGTGTTTTTTTTTGTTTCACCCCAAAATTATAGGTTAAGAATTACAAATTTTTGGAAAACACTTATTTGCATTACTACGAAATGTTTACTAAAGTAATTAACTTTAAATACATGCTAAGGATAATTAAGACAGATACCGCCAAGTTCGGTACTGCCGTATCTACCAAGGATAGTAAAAGTCCTCTCGAAAATGTTAAAGTTATTAAGAAATCTGCGAAAGTATCTAGATCTTCAGAGTTAGCAGCGTATATCGATTCCCAAAAGGATTCATATGACATATCAAATTTAATGACGACGTTTGCATTGAAAATCCATCGCGGCATTCCGGTGTACTTGTATCTCGTATCCAAAAGTACGGCAAAGAGCATTGTTGAATTAATAGGAGATCAGCTGAAGGGGGACCACTTGGTCGTGGAAGTGAACCCTGGATTTGGTTGCCTGACAAGAGAACTTGTTCATTATGGTATCAAAAATATAAGGCTTTGTGAATCGTCTCCCTTACAAAAACCTGTCCTGGAAGTAAGTTTCATACAATAACAACAGCAAACTATCACGCCATTTCCCCGAAAAGTTAGGCAGAGAGAATGAACCGCCACACTACTCAATCCTGACATCTCTCTAGCTTCCTCCACATTCATACAGTGAGTCATACACGCATAATTAATATTTATAATTGAAATTTCTCGGTAGAAGTTCATTTTAAATAATGAAAACATAAAAATGTTGATACGAAATTTCTTTATTATTATATATTTAGTGTGCTTCCACTTATGTTTATCGTCGACCGGTTTCGGCAGCTTGCTGCCATCTTCGTACCTACATCAAAAGTTATTTGGTTTATATAATAAATAAATTATACTATCATTTATTATATCAACCAAATTTCATGATTTATATTTATAAATCATGGTTTCAATCCGTCGGAGTAAGCACTTCTCGCTGGTGTAGCTAAAGCCGATATATATCGGATTTCGGCAACCAAAGGGTTATGATGTATTTTTAAAAATAATTGAACAATAATGTGATTCATACATGGCATACTGAAGAGCATCCATGGCGAGCGAATTATGAATATAGAGGAAGCTTGAGAGATGTGGTCTTGATGGGGCAATATGGGGAATTGGTGTGATGGTTAGTTAATTAGTTTAATACATTTTTTTCTTATGTCAAAGGGAATTATTATAGGTATATAAATTAATAAAAACAAGAATCGCATCTTTTCCAGAAACTCGGTCAAGAATTCCCAGATCTTCAAATATCCTATGGAGACTTTTTTGGAATATGGAGAATAGAGCACCAAGATAAAGCGGATGGTGGAAATCGCTTGGAAACATTTTTTGATGGAATGAATTGCAATGGTAAGTTTCACATTTTTCCATTGTTTCTCAATTGGACATACAGGAGAAAAATTAAATTAAAAATTACATTACTGTTGTTATTGTGATTAAAATAATGTACGAGGGCTGTTTTTTAAGTAAGGACCGTTTGAAAATAAAAATCAAACCAAATGTATTTTCAGATTCTATTGTACATACATTTCTTTATGTTTCAACATAGCTGCCAAGTTTGTTTAAACACTTATTATACCTTACAACTAGATTTTGAATACCCTCTTCATAGAAACTTGACGCTTACTCCGATAACCAAGGGGTCACAGTCGTTTCACGTCTTCGTCATTGTTGTAGTGGTTTCTTAAAGTTTAACTTTTCAGAAACAATCTTGTACAGCATTGACCTCGACACTTCAGGTAAGTGGTTTGAAAGAATGCTTATGGTGAAGCGTCTGTTCTCAAGAATTTTTTATCGTCTGTGATCACAGATGAGCTACCGGAGCGGGACTCTTCATGGACGTTGTTGCGGCCAGATTTGAAGTCTCTGACCCACTTACGCACTTTGCCTTCACAATGGCAGTAGCTCCATAAACTTTTCAAATCTGCCGGTGAACATCTGCAACAGACAGGTTTCTTGCTGACAAAAAATGTATCACTGACCGTACCTCGCACAGGGCGGGCGATAATCTTTAAAGACACAGAACAGACCGTACAGGTTACCTACACAGCTGCAACTGAGCACAGTTATTCCCAAGGAATGGCAGGACATGACGCAAGCAGTCGTTGCGGCACGCGCGCTACCTATTGGTGTATACAACAAAACGGCCCTTACTTAAAAAACAGCCCTCGTAAGTTGAAATATTTATCCTGCATCACAAATTAACAATTTGCGCATGTCGAGATCTGTAATAGTGGTACAGTTATCGACAATACGCCTAGAGACAGAACCTCTTAATTGGACTCCCTTATATGCAATATATAATCAGCCTCACGGGACTCGTAGAAGGCCTCCTAAAAAATGATAGGAGAGCTGGGAATCCACTTCACAGGAGGAGGAACCCTATGGAGAACAGACCATATAAGTCTATACAAGAAAATGGAGAGGATGTTAATAATTCATGGTTATTGTATCTGTTTTATGTTTTATAATATTTTAAATGTGATGCATATGACAGCTTCTGTATCAAGTGGATTATATTTGAAATACATTGAGTACAGGATATTTTTATCATTATGTATGAGAATAATTAATAGTATTTATTATCTAGTTCCAGAAGTGACCACAAAGGTCCTGGGTGCCATATCATCCTTGAATTTCATCCGCTATCTCATTAGGTCTATAGTATTCCAAAGGAATATTTTCAAATTAGGAAAGAGTGAATTTTTTTTAACTCTACCTCCTTCGTGTTATTATGTGAGTGTCTTCTTTATTTTATTATAATTTATTCTTAAAAAGTGATTACAGATTTAGCATGAATCTTACATCTAATTCATTGATTTATTTTATTGTGAACTTTTAAAAATTCAAACACTGTTTCCACTTTTGAGTTTATTTTTTTCAACATGTTTTAAAAGTATAGTATTGAAATAT
Organism: Lepidostoma basale; assembly: GCA_022606425.2. NCBI lineage: Eukaryota > Metazoa > Arthropoda > Insecta > Trichoptera > Lepidostomatidae > Lepidostoma > Lepidostoma basale. Next base: position 34,193 of record JAHDVF020001593.1, on the reverse strand, counting down.
AACAATGTTTTTTTAAGAACAACTTCCACTTTTGTCTTTATTTTTACAGCGATCGTTTTCACCAGGCTCGACAGACTTGAAGTAGTTCTTAAAACACAAGCAGTCCATTCTTTCTGCCTACCCTTTCGGGGAGACGGCGTGATGGTTAGTTAGTTGTTTTATTTGATTATTATTTAAAATAAACTTCCTTCGAGGGCCTTCAATAAAATCGCTCAATTATTTTTAAAGTATGAGGCATCTGGCACCCTTTACACCGATTTGGCTCATGCTGTCATGATGTAAAGAGCGATTTAACAAAATAATAATAATAACCACACCCACACCACACACTATTCGACACACCACTGAGCGACCACAGAGGAATAAATATTGAACTAAAAACCATACCCAGACAGAGAATAAAACATCAACAATACACCGCAAAGAAAATTAACTACAACAAACTAAAAGAAAGCCTAGGAGAAAGAATACAGAAAGAAGAACCAGGAACCTTCAAAGCGCTTCAAGACATAATAAGGGAGGAACTGAAGAAATACACTACGAGCAGGAACAGAAAATATACTACATCGCTTAAAGAGGGCTGGATGACGAAGGATATCTATAACAAAATAGAGAAAAGAAATTACATTTACAAAAAAATGAGCAACCAGCATAATCTCGTAGAGGAATTTAAACTCATACAAGCTAACATAAGAAAAAGTATTAAGAAAGCAAAAAAGGACCACTACGCATCGCGTATAAATGAAGCAAATGGAAACAGTCACAAAATATGGAAGGAGATCAAAAACATAACGTCAGAGAACTGTACACCAAAGCCCAATGTATCTAAACTTAAAAAGGATGACGGATCCGAGACAACGGACGCAGCTGAAATAGCCGAAATTATAAATCATTACTATACAAGAATTGGAGTAAAACTGGCTAGCGAAATTGTAATCTCCGAACCAGCATGGTTCAGACCACCCGAAGTGGACGGGGAGCTTTTCCTGAGACCTACGACAGAAGAAGAAATCAGACAAATAATAAACCAGATGAAAAATAACACAGCTCCAGGATACGACGGAATAAAGATAGCAACAGTCAAATCCATATCTGAACTTATATTGCCCACGATAACAAAAATTATTAACAAAAATATGAAAGAGGGAACTTTCCCAGAAGAGCTGAAAACTGCAAGAATCACACCTGTGTACAAAGACGGTGAAAAAAACCAACCATCAAACTACCGACCGATCGCAAATCTGACAGTATTTGCAAAGTTAACTGAAAGAATACTACACAAAAGACTGTACCAGCACCTCAAAGCATTCAACTACATAGCTGAAGAGCAATATGGATTCCAAGAACAGAAGGGAACAGCAACAGCTATCACCAACATATGTAACTACATTCAGTCAGCACTGGATGCGGGCGAATGCATAACAGGACTAATACTGGACTTCAAAAAAGCTTTTGATACCGTACATCTGGACACACTACTTGACAAACTGACATCCGCAGGGGTGAGGGGCAAGGCGTACAACACGTTCAAATGCTACCTCACCCAAAGAAAACAATACACAGTTGTGTCAGGAATGACCAGCAACGAAACAATGACAGAATTTGGTGTGCCACAAGGGTCCATCCTGGGACCACTACTTTACATACTTTACATTAACGACATAACAAGATACAAAATGACAGGGAAAATAATTATGTACGCAGACGACCTTGCTATATTTTACAAAAACGACAACGACAATGAGACCTGTAAGCAAATGAACATTGACATAGAGACACTAACCAACTGGACAACCAACAACTACCTGACCTTAAATGTAAAAAAGTGTAACATTATACACTTTGAAACAAGCAAGAAAAACCATAACATGTGTATAAAAATAAAAAATGACGCAATAACCGAACTCGACTATGTAAAGTACCTAGGACTAACAATGGACAGACAACTAAAATGGACAAAACACATAGACAACCTAACAGACAAGTTAGCATCGCTATACTCCCTCTTCTACAAAATACAGAATTACATACCAAGAAGGGAAAAAGTTATGATGTACGAAGCGTATGTAAAAAGCCGACTGACATATATGATTCCCTTCTGGGGGACAGGAAACCAAAAGGACATCTCCAGACTCCAAAGACAACAAAATAAAATAATAAAACTAGCATATAACATTGACTACCATACCCCAACCATACAAGTTTACAGACAAACTAAACAAATGGACATATCAGACCTGACCAAATATGAGACCTTAAAAATTGTACACAGAGTGACCATGGAAAAGCCAACAGACAGCACCTACAAATTAACTAAAAACTCAGACATACACGGACACTGGACCAGGAATTGTGACAGATATCACTTACCGATTGCACGAACTAAGACAGGACAATCAAGGATATTGAACAATGGACTGAAACTTTACAATGAACTACCTAAAGACATAAGGAATCTCACTACAACTCAATATAAGAAGTGTCTGAAGCAGTACATAATTAGTGGTAGGATCTAGAAATGTAACCATATAACCCAATTGGGTTTTTAAAAAAAATAAAATAAAAAAAAAATAAATAAAAAAAAAAATAAAATAATAATAATCTCTAGAAAATACTGAATTTTGTAGGTTACAATTTTATTTTTTGTAGTTACGTGGTTACCGTAGTACATATGTAAGCTATTTTTCGACATAGTCGCCATTCCTCTCAATGCAGGTGGTGAAGCGGGGTATCAAAATTTTGATGCCTTCCTCGAAGTAGTTTCCCGCCAACCCCTTCGTCCACTTCACCGCCTCTTCCTTTACTTCCTCGTCGGTTGAAAACCTTTTTCCATACATGTGCAGCTTCAGGGAGGTAAAGAGATAGTAATCTGAAGGTGCTAGGTCAGGGGAATGCGCGGGATGGTTCAGGACATCCCATTTAAACGAGGCGAGCAATTCCTTCTGGCATTGTCGTGCAGCAGGCAGACTCCCTTTGTCAGAATTCTTCTCCTTTTGTTCTGAATCGCCCTCCACAATTTTTTTCTGGTCTCACAGTATCTTGCAGAGTTGATGGTCTCCCCTTGAGGCATATATTCAATTAAAATTATGCCTTGACAATCCCAAAACACGGATGCCATGATTTTCTTGGCTGAAATTGTGGTTTTGAACTTTTCTGATCATCATGCACAGACATACAACCGTTTTTAAACTCGCTACACCACTTGTACACACTGGTACGATTCATAGCTTTATCACCATATGCAGTTTTCACCTCATTATAAACCTCAACCGGAGGTTATCCAACGGATGACGCCGCGTATTTCGCACTTGGCGGGAGATTGTATTGACATTTTTCACGAAACCTGTTGTCGCGTCGACACTTCTCAACGTACTGACCTCGAACCGGTCTCGTTGCGGAGGGGAAGGTTCAACATGTTGAAAATAAAATCCATCCGGTCGTGAGAGCCTCAGTACACTTACTTTCTGGATCAGCCTCGTATATCGTTCTCCCGATGGTGAAGATGTAAAGTCTTCGAAACATGTCGAGAAAAATTAACTCAAAAGTGGAAGAAACAGTGCTTTAATTCATAAAAAAATTGTCAACAAATTTACTCTAGTCATCAATATTTTAATTTGTTTTTAATTTTTATTGTTTATGAACCCTTTGCACTTGAGTGCCGCCATAGAAGCGGCATGCGTGGTTTGCCGTATTACTCGTCGTAGTAGACACACGTCGTTCATTTCATTCACCACACGCCATATTGTTTCCTGGACTTCACATTGGAGATTGTTATGTAAAATATCGTACAATAAAAAACTTCAAATAATCAATTGTTGTGTCCATTTTATTTCTTACATATCTGTTTTACTAAAACAAAAAAAAGTTCTTTTATTTTTATAATTTTTTGTATTTCAATTCCAATTTCTTTTGTTTTCTCAAAAAATGCTTCGATTTGGCGGTATGCACATAGCAAACATCTTTCGAGTGCAAAGGGTTAAATTTATATGCCTTTTTTTTAGCTGGAATATATTTAATATTCATAAACTTTTTTACAGAGTCTTGTCCCTTTTAACTCGGAGGAAGAAAACAAGCTCTACCGTCAGTTGCCTGTTTTATTTGATATGCTTTGTGACGTAGAACTTATAGCAAAAGTGCCGAGAAAAGACTTTATGCCGTGGCAAACGGATAAAAGTTTGCAAACAAAAACTAAAAGGATGAAGGTATTCCAAACATTATTTATTATCCACTTGTAGAAAACACTCATTCACACCACAAAGCTATTGTTGTTTTGAAGCATGAAACAATATAAGAATGAAAGTAGAATTAATTCAGTAGAAATGGGATCTCTTAGACAGTGGCGGTACTCCCATAGAAGCCTTGCTTGCATGAGAAATTTTTAATCAAAACCCCCAAATCTAAGTAATCATACTCCCTCATAACCAACAACCCACCAAATCACCTTCCAACAATGTTCCCATCATCCCATTCCCATCTATTTGATTGTGTCACGCTTTTCTTGGTCTTCCTCTATTTCTAGTTCAATTTACATCACAGTTCTTTCTTCATTCATTCTTTTCATCTGTCCATCCCAACCATCTTAATTTTCCTTTCATTGTTTTGTTCATAATAAATAATTGTCAGACGTGGTGTTCGTAAGAAGGGCAGAATGGGGAATGTTGTATTACATAAAGCGATCGCTTAATCCAACCAATGACAGGTCATAAGTCCTGTAAACGCCTTGACCACCATATTCTGTTTCCAAATAATTTACATCTTCATCTCTATTGAGATACAATTAATTCTCATAATAAATATTTTGCTTAGCCTCATTTTGTCTCAGCTTAAATTTCGTTTCATACTGTCGTCTGTTAACTGTTACATATTATTTTATATTTTTGGTAGCATGTAATTGGCCTTACTTTATTTTTTCTAAGTGTTTTTTTCTTTCTAATATATGTTATTGATATCGCTGTATGTTACCCTTAATAAATAAATAACACTTTAATTCGCATTGCATTTACTTTTTATATTTTCATCATACACAGATTTTCCACATATTCGGATATTATTGTAGATATATAGACTAATATCGTGTATGAATTTCCTAAAAATCATCTAACAATGTGTTAAGACTATATCATAATTTAAAAAATATATTTTTCCAGTGGATAGCTTACGATCAGAAATATTTGTTCTTAGTACACATCAAACTGAAGCCCAACCTACCCTGCAAACCGGAGGAGTTGCCTCTGATGTGGTACTTCTTCAAGCTTCACCTACATAGCAAACAAAATCGGATTATTCCGATGTTGGAGTAAGTAAAAGGAACTGTTTCTCTTTTTAATCTTTTAAGAAATCAACTCATGATCAAATTAATTAGCCTATTATATCTTCCACTTGAATACTGATTTATTTTTAAATTATACCCTCTGTATAGTATATCACCTCTGATATGACAAATATTTGATAACCTTATTAATAAATTAATTGTATCTCAATATAGACGAAGATGCAAATTGGAAACAGAATATGGTTGATCGAGGTGTTTACAGGACTTATGACCCATTGGTTGGGTTAAGCGCACGCTTTATGTAATACAACATTCCCCATTCCACCTTTTTTTCTTATGACCACCATGTCTGACAAATGTCTGACAAAAACCACCATGTCGGGCAATAAGTCTATTAAGCGCCGTTGGTAAACTCTACGATCGAATTTTAATAGAAAGAGTAAAAAAGACGACGACTGAAAGAGTATGGGATGTTCAAGGCGCTTTTATGACCGGAAGAGGTTGTATGGATCAGATTTTTGCACTTCGAACGCTTGCGGAGAAGTTTATGGCCAAAAACCGTAAGCTTTTCTGTGCGTTTGTCGATTTGCAAAAAGCCTATGATCGAGTGAACAGAGAAAAACTGTGGTCAATCTTGTCCGAATACGGAGTGAGCACAAAACTGATACGGGCGGTTGCTTCTCTCTACGAAGGGAGCACTGCCAGTGTTAGGGTAAATGGGGACATCACGCCCTGGTTTGATATCACGAAGGGTGTTAAGCAGGGCTGCGTGATGTCCCCTTGGTTGTTCAATCTGTATATGGACAAGTGTATGAAAGAACTTAAAGGTATAAATGCTGGTGCGAAGATGGGTGATCTGTCTGTAAACTGTCTGCTTTACGCGGACGATGCCGTTCTCGTTGCGGATAGTGCGGACGAATTACAAGTCTTGGTGTCGAGAATGTATAAGGTATGCAAGTCGAACGATTTAATGATGAATGTCGGAAAGTCAAAGGTGTTAGTTTTTGAAAGGGAAGAGCAAATGACAGTTTGTAATATAAGTGTAAATGAAGAGAACTTGGAACAGGTGAGCGAATTTGTGTATTTAGGTAGCATGTTCACAGCGGATGGCCGAATGGACAGTGATATTGAAAGAAGGGTTGGTGCAGGTAACAAAGTGAATGGAGCTTTAAAAGTAGTTATTGGAAACAAGAATTTATCAATGAAAGCGAAAATGGCCATTCACAATGGAGTTCTGGTTCCAACCCTTATGTATGGAAGCGAAGCATGGAACTGGCAGAAGAAAGATGAGAGCAGAATAAATGCGGTAGAGATGAGGTCCCTAAGACGTATGTGTGGTAGAACGATGTACGACAGAATCTCAAATGCTGATATTAGGAAGGAGTGTAGAGCGAAAGAAGGTATTATGAACAAAATTATGAAAGGTTCGCTTCGTTGGTTCGGACATATGGAGCGCATGGGTGAAGAAAGAATGGTTAAAAAAGTATACGTTAACAATGTAAATGGAGTAAGGAGTCGAGGTAGACCGAGGAAAACATGGCATGACCAAATTAATCAAATATTAAAAGTTGGTCATGTCAGAAGCCGGAAGAATCGACGTGCGTGTATGACTCGATGTATGAATGTGGAGGAAGCTAGAGAGGTGTGCCAGGATAGAGTAGTGTGGGGGTCCATTCTCTCTGCCTACCCCTGCGGGGAAACGGCGTGATGGTTTTGTTTGTTGTTTGTTGTTTGTTGTTTGTCTGACAAATTTTTGGAAGTTGTATATATGTTAATCTGTAAGACTACTCTTTACATGGTAGTTTTTTCAATCTACACACTAACTCCATCTATGAAAATTGTATTTTTTTAAGCACTAAGCAAAAGATCTTTTTATAGCCCGCAATGGGTGAAATCCAGTTGTTCGTCTACAAGTATTTGTATACATTCAAAATGTTGAATTTTACACGTTTGAATTCCCCCTAGGAAATATTTTATTGCATTTTTGTTGTTGTTATTGTTTTATAGGCAATGGATTCCGGGGTGTGGCATTTGGTTAATAACTGGACAAGATCCTCCGGGCACCATTCCTCTGGAGGATCAGAACGCCTCCTTTCCTCGTATTACTATATTCACGATGTTCAGTGACCTCTCAAACGATGAAAAATTGCTGGTCTTCAAGAAGTGAGTTTTTAACTTTAAAAAATATTTAAATATCTACATCAAAACATTGTAAAAAATATTATAATAAGACAATCATTTGATTTGATTTATGGCAAAACTTTTAAAAATTCTATTTTAATTATTCCACAATGTACATTTTTAACATTAATAATACGTTCTCAATTGTTATAAACCAAAGAAAATATGTAAGGGAGTGTATATAATGGATTTTGTTTTTGATTTTATTTTTAATACTTGCAGATTCATATCGTGGCCGGAATTCAAACATTGCTCCTTTCAAGAGTCACTGGATAGCTACATTGTTAAGAGCTCTCCTCTTTCAGAAGATCATGAAAAAAATATAGAACAAGATGAAGAAGCTGATACATGATGATTTTATCTTGAAGAGGATATGAATCTGAATATTTAAATCAAATCAAATCAGTTTATTAACTCAATAGACATTACAAACAGGAAAATGTTTAAGGCATCTATTAAGTACAGGTAAAATATTATAAAAATACAACAAAGTACCAGGAACGCATTAGAGATGGTTCGATATTAGGAAGACAAGATACTTTCTAAAGTCAATAGTAATTGCCCCCTGAACGTACTTTCACTAACATGAAAGACGTCGATCTCCGAGGAGACCGCGTTCAGCAGACTAATTGCTCTTCCCACCGGTGTCACCAGAGGCAGATTGGTTCTGGGGGCCGGTAGGTAAAACAATCTGTGCTGTCGCTGTCGGAGATATCTATCGGGGACAAAAAGACCAACATCCTCCAGTACGGCCGAGTTCTCAAAGTATCCCCTAATTAATCTGAATATTATAATGCAGGTACACGATACCTGATGAAGTAACCTAAGTTTTACCGCGGAAGATGTGTAAAAGTGTTTTAAAATTGTGTTTTATTTTATATATTGGTTTTCATAGCTCCCTACTGGGGTAACTTTTTACTCACATGTTAGTTTCTTTTTTTTGTTTATATTACTTAATAATATTAAATATTGAGAATGTTTTATTGATTGCCAAATCTAGATTTCTTTCGCCTCGGAGTTCTCTCTTTATCACTCTTTTGAATGTGTTGACTGTTCAAGATTCGGGTTTAAAAAGTCAATTTAATTTAACCACATTTTATTATTACAATAATCTTTGTGATTTTAACCTTGGAATTGAAAATACAACGCTGTTTATGTTCTTCTTTAATTTATTAAATATGTATCTTTATAAAATTTAAACATTAACCACAGTGTGTTTCGGAGATTAAGTATATAAACTGTATTAGTTATATAATTACACCTGAGGATGGAGGTCACCTCAGAAACATGTCCTGGTTAATATTTTTATTTTATAAAGATATTTAATCAATTAAAGTGGAACATAAACAGCTTCTTCTTCTTCTTCTTCGTCCACTGCTGGACATAGGCCTCTTCCCTTCCTTTCCACTCGTCTCTATTTTCTGCCAGCTGCAGACATATTTTCCCCCCCACTGCAGCAATGTCGTCGGCCCACCTTTTTTGCGGCCTGCCGACGCTTCTCCTTTTTCCCATGGTCTCCACCTTATTATTTTCTGGGTCCATCTATCCTCACTTTGTCTCGCCACATGACCCGCCCATTGCCACTTCAGCCTCGCTAGTCGTTCCATGATGTCCGTTATTTTTGTTCGGCGTCTAATCCCCTCATTTCTGATTTTATCTCGGAGACTGACGCCGAGCATATGTCTTTCCATGGAACGCTGCGTGACTCTTAATCTCTCCACATTTCTCTTGGAGAGGGTCAGTGAGGGATATAAATAAACAGCGCTGTTCTACAATTCCGAGGATAAGATTAGGTATAGATGAGGACACATTTTAGAATAAGAGTGTTTCACTGGCTGAAAATGAATGTATACATATATAAATATACAAAAGTTTATCATTACCTATGTATTTTTTTTCCCTGATTTTTCTGAGTATTCAATTAGAATCAGCATCAGAGATTCTCCTTCTACTTAACTCAAGTCCTAGGTATCTACGAGCTCTTAAAATCCTATAAAACTTTGGGGATGTTTTCTCAAGCAGTTAGCAAAAAATATGAGGATGAGTAAGTAATATGAGATGAGATCCAATAGAACGTGGTTGAATCCCTCTGTGAAACTAAAATGAATATTATTTATTGTTTCTTGAACAATGATGTAAAACTCCATATTAAAAATTAATATAAATTAAAACGTCTGTCTTTATTATTTTCATTTGATAATGATAATCAATATCATTTGATAATCACATTCTGAGAGGGAACCCAGCCTGCATCGCTCAGGGCGCACTAGACTGGTCCCCTATGGGGGAAAGAGGAAGCGAGGCAGACGAAGAGGCCTACAGGACGAGGTTAAAGCAGCAGGCCTCACTTGAGATGATGTTAGGTATCAGGCATGTGATAGAGTCGGGTGGAGAAGGTTCCTTGAGGCCCTATGCACCACAGAGGTGACAGGACAAGAAGAAGAATGGTTTTCAACTACTTTCACTTTTGTTATTATTTCGACAGCGACCGGTTTCATCAGGCTCGCTGGCATCGACAGACTGGTCTATGAATAGTTTAAAATTGACAAGTCTAAGGAATTTATTTTATACATTTTCAAGCATCTGTTATCAAGGTGATAATTCAGGAGATTAATTTGTAATATTGTAATAAAATCATTAGTGCTACCACATTTTTAAATTTGGCCCACATTTATTTAGGATTTATTGATCTTAGCCCATTTAAGGCACAGGGAAAGGTTTAGATTTTTCATAAAAACAATAATGTAAAATAATTCATGTTTATTTCAATATATACATAAGTTCTTTCTACAGCATTCTGTACAGAAGAGATTGATTGACTAATAAATAATAACATAAATATAATGTATACTGATGGAAAATAAGTTTGTATACGTATACTCTAGAATACTTCTAAATCTCCGTTTAAATTAAATAAATACAAATTATAAGTTAAGAATAAATACTGCAAAATTGCTTTCATTCATTTCGTCAATTTTTAAATATTCATATTCAATTCAATCCATTCCATCATAATTAATAAGAGGATTTAATTTTGATGGTTGAATCTAGCTAAATTGAACAGTAGATTTAGGATTTTATGCTACCTTAAGTTCAACCAGTGGAAAAGACTTCCTGATAAAATATATTATTTAGAATTTTACAGACCATGATGCAATCTCGTATGGTTTTCATATAATACTATTTTCCACCTAAATAATATCTTGCCCATAAGTAACCTTGTCTCATGTGTTAGTCTTGTTATATTTCTTTCATATGTCAAAGCACAAAATTACAATTCTGTATTTTTTAGCAGTTGAGCTAATGGATCACCCGGTGCAGTTGAACTAATAGAATTCCCGCTGCAGTTGAACAAATAGATCACCCGCTTGGCAGGGTACAACACACAATTATTTAAAAGGAATACTTATTTTCTTCTGCACTACTTGTAAAATTTTAATCAATGAGACAGTGTATTTTTTAAGAGACCAGTTAAATTTGATTTTATTTTTCACAAACATGTTTCAGACTACAGACGCCCATCCTCAATGTAGAAATTTATACACTGAAGAAGTAAGTCTGTAGCCCAAAACATGTTTTTGAAAAGTGTTGTAAAAATATAATGTTCTAAAAAATTATTCAAATGTGAATCCACAACACAAAGTGGTGGAGAATATAGAAGAAATGTTTAAAATTCGGGCTATTATTTTTTCTACATATTAAATAATACTAAATTGCCATGTAAATAAATAAATAAATACATTTAATGAAATTTACAAATATTAAATCTACAATAAAAACCATTCATTCCTTCTGTATGTGTCTTTTTATATTAAATATATTAAATAAATACATAACCATTTTCTGTCGTCTTTTTTTTAATTGGATATTATGATGCAAACATTTTTCAAAGATTTATAGTAATCAGTCATACAAAAATAAAGAATGGCTGTACTGAGTTGGTTATTATTTAAGATAAATAAGTAATTATATTGCAAGATAAACAATGAATTATGCTTAAATTAATTTTTCAATATCTAGGTGTAAATAAAATACTAGAGTAACATTAATTCACAATCGCTAATTAAACAGTAATGGAATGTTAGTCAGGACAATCGTAAACATTTTAGGCAGAACCAAATTATAATTAAAAATAATAATAATAATTTTTATGAAACACCTCAAAAATATTGCACAACTTGATGGTTAAAAAACACAAAATCTATAAAAGAAAAATAAAGGCATAGAAATACCATAAACAAATTCCAAAATACATATAGTACCTAATCAAACGTGATGATATTTTTACGCTGTTTATGGAATTCTTTTTAAACAATTTTAAAAAAATACTTTGCCCTCCCTCAAACTCATCAGCAAAATAAAAATTGCATGTTCCCAATATCAAACGTATATGCAAACAATTTCATTAATTTACATCAAGTAGTATCAAAATAACAGTGTAAGAATTTCCTGTCTTAAGTGCTTATGTAAAATGTATATATACCTTTTTGGTTCAGTTAAAAAACAATACTACACTGTATGGCTGTTTCAAACAAAACAAAATATTAATTTAGATTTTTTTACATCACTTTTGCAACACAACAATACATTAAGCGTTAACATTGCAGTCACACATTATAACTATATCGCAGTCTAGTATATATATTGTTTTAACCTCTGATTTCTTGTGTCTATTGTCAATGAGTTGCAATAATGTCCATGTGTATAAAACAAAAAAAATCATTTGATATAAGATATGATTAACTGGTAATCAAAACAAAGCAACAACCAGCGTGCAATGTAGTAATTGTGAAAATACTACCACTGCTACAATGATTTTACAAACGGAAATGAAGTTATTTCTGAATACAAATTGGCTCCTCCGGTAGTTATAAAAACATATTACACTAGAATGAAACTATTAAGTTCTATTCTCGGACTGCACTAGCTACAGTTGACGTGCCCTCCAACATCGCATGGTACAAATCTAAACCGTTTTTAGCCAAACATCAACACAGTCTAATAACGTAACGGGTTTATGCTAACATCCATAACCATTTTCTAATATAAATGTATAAATATATTTACATCATATTGCATAAGTACAAAGCCCAAATCTGATATCACCTATATTTTTATATAAGCAGTTTGCGTGAATGTATACATTTTTGGAAATATTATATCAAAGAATCTTAAAATAACTAACAAAATATACACAAATAAAAAGTTTAAATTAGCAAATTGATGATATTTTAATTTATTCTGATCAGTGGCGGTACTCCCATAGAAGCCCAGAAGCCTGGTTTGCGTAAGAAATTTTTAATCAAAACCACCAAATCTAAGCAATCGTGCCCCTGCATAAACTAACAACCCACCAAATCGCCTTCCAACAATGTTCCAATCAGACGAAAGAGGAATAGCTACAAGATCTGAACCTCTGTAAGCCAGAAGAGGTTTTGATACATTTGTCGGGGTTAAATGCATAACCCATATAAGTGGACTTCGAGTGCTGAATCAGCATATTTCATGATGAAATATATTACACGAATAACCGAAAACGCCTGACTTAGGACCTACTTATCAAAAGTGATGAATCGGGGCCCAGATTTATTCACACAGGTCACTAGGTCACTAGAGCAGAGCATCGTGTGAAAAGGGAAGCAAAGCATATAAAAGCGGTACGTCCGACCACCATGGACAGTATCCCTTCTTGCGACTTCTAACCGACACGAGTCTACGCTGTCAAGTCTATGTACAAAGAACCCTCGACTCTCCCACCGAGCTACGCTACTGTCTACACTGCTACGCTACGTAACTTCCGACGAGTCTTCGCTCCAGCCGACCGACGCTACTGCCCAGCGAGCCATCAGCCCCAGCTGCTATCAACGTCCAGGCGCACGCTCCATCACGAGTACATAATACTGTTAATGTATGATTACTTGTGATCTGCAATGAACGCTGAAACCTCCACTGCTTTTAACTCTCACCACATCCCCCAAACATTTCTTACGCAAGCCGGGCTTTTATGGGAGTACCGCCACTGATTCTGATCAGCTTCACATCACTTCCTACTGCTGATAAAATTCAAGAGACCGAGTTGTATTGGTCAACAATATCATGAACCAGGAAGATTATAGTCAAAAAGTTTGCCTTTTGAATTTTAACAGCCAAAGGGAACGGAGCTCTAATCAAAATAATGCTTATATGGTATTAAAGCCTCGCATAAGTGATGAGAGACCCTAGGAAGGTTTGTATAAATATGGTATTAAACAAATTATAAAAATCACCTCTCTAATAGATACAAACAACAATGTCTTTATATTTTGCTAAGTTTACGTAATTAAATTATTTTAAAATATGATGAATAAAATATTTACTATGTAAATATCGCATGTGACGATGGTTTAGAACCAATTGACAAATATATAAATAATTCATCTAAAAATAAATGTCTTTTGCATTGAATTGATTGCAGAAAATTATGAAAACACACCTTTACACAATCACAGAAAATAATATTCATCAATACACAAACGTAATATTCTTTTATAGGAATCAATTTAATATAATAACCTTGCGGTTGAAGGAATCATTCATAAAAAAAACATCACAAACTACATAATAACTTACTACTTTTAAACTATCCGAAAAAATATAAAGTTAGTATATAAATTAAAAGTTTATCCTATATTTAGTATTTGTCTATCAATATAACTAACAAAAGAGATACAAATCTATTTGAAAACAAAGAAATTATGTAAAAAGCAGTGGTATGCATCCTATACAAACTATAAGCTTAGGTCCATAACCAATACTTTGTTTAAAATATTCTAAAGAAATGTAATCAACGGCTTAAAAGCCCCTAATTACATAATAAATTCTGATGTTATATGCGTCAGATTAATCAACAATTAATTTCTTGTTTTAGTCAGCACGTTTTAAGGTTGAATTGGCGCGGTGTAGTTTACAGTTTGTAAAGGTACATATAACTATTAACAATGATGAAAAAATGCAGAGAATAATCTAATAAACAATATGATATAGCAATGGATCTTGGAGATGAGTGTTGTCAGAAAAAGATCTGTTCAAAAGATGCACAAAGGAAGATTAGTAAATGTGTGTGTACAGACTTCAATCCACTTAAAATGGGGTTCATTTTCATGGCACGGGTGTACTATTAATGGTAGCAGAAAAATACGTTATTCACAAAATAAACTTTCAATAAGTATAATTTTTTTTTAATATAAAACAAAAGAACGTTTCACCTGGAAGTGTTCTAGTATCAAACAATTGAATCTAAAGATAGTTTGTCAGAATTTAACAATTTATCAATATAAACTCATGCACTTTCAATGACTGAATCATGGCCATTCTTTCTTCCATACACTATAAAATACAATAAAAACAAAAGTGGATTCAGTGCACAACATTAGATTTCTATTCATTGTGTATTTATTTAAAATGTATAAAATTTGGTAAAGTTGTTAAAAATTTCAAATCTCGCAAGATTAGTTTTGTATATTTTAAAAATAACATTATGGATACATGTACTTTATTTATTTATTTACAGTATGTATATCATGTAATGCCTTATAATTTAAATTAAATAGTTGTTTATGTACACTTCCACCACTGTATAAAAGGTTAACATTTACAGGAATATTTTTTATATATTTTAATAAATAAAATTTCACTTAGGACATTATAAATTTTACATTGAATCCATGGATTTCATTATTTAGAATTACGATTTATAATATATTTCAAATCATTAACAATAACTTCCTAATCTCACAAATAAATAGATTAATGGATGGAATAATATTTTGACAAAATGTTGAATATAAGTAGTTAAGAGCATATTTTTTTCCACAAAAGGGCAAGTGGCTGTTGTGGAGTTGATCAAGATCACATTTTATTTTTCTTCGAATTTTTTGCCACAATGCCAATGTTGAAATGTTGATAAATGCAATCTATGAATATTGAATTGAAATCAATGACTTGTTAACTAAACACACAATAAAGGCAGAGACCAGAATCACTAAAAAAAGACCTAAAAGAATATAATGTTTTTTTTTTATAAATCTGTGATAAATAAAAATAACAATTTAATTGCCTCTTTTTAAAAATAAGCGACCATTTATAAAAATTATAAAATACGTTATTCTCACGTTTATTGGGTAATTTGAAAGTCATAGATAAATTAAATAGTTTTGTTATTAAAATAAACAAAAGTTGTTTAAAAATAGAAGAACCAAAAATTCTATAAATGATATGAAATATTCACGACACGTGTTTCGTCTTATGAGGACATCTTCGAGGACACTCGAAGATGTCCTCATAAGACGAAACACGTGTCGTGAATATTTCATATCATTTATAGAATTTTTGGTTCTTCTATTTTTAAACAACTTTTGTTTATTTTAATAACATCATTATGGAATTCTATACACTTAATCATACATCGATTAATAATTAAACAGTTAATAGTCCATTGTTTTGGCCGAAACACTATGATACTTTAACATTATAAACTGTTTATGTTAACTGAAATAGTTTTAATTAATACGAATGAAAATGACAATTGTCTAGAAGTTTTATTATATTTTATATTAATGACTAGCCCTACTAGGCATTATGAAATGAAACATGTCATTCCTATAAAATGTAATAAAACTTCTAGAAAAAAATATTCATTCATATTAATTATTTAATATGGAGTTCTACATCATTGTACAAGCAACAATAAATAAAGAAATAACATTACTTTGATTATTACATTGATGAAAATACGGCATCTTAAAACCGGTTATTAACCGGTTAACCGGGTGGGACGTATATACATGTCTAATTTAAATATTGGTGACTACGGGTTGGACGTTTTTATACGTCCTAAAATACATTTCGTGCACCGAAACGGACGGAACGATTTTGCCCTACTGTTTAGTGAGTCAATGAAATATTTCAATTTATATGAAAAAGTGCGCACCCGTTGCAAGTTGCATAATTGGAGAGAGGACCGCCCGGTCAACAGGTTAATAGACCATAAAAAAAGTATCACTAAGATATTATAATCAACTAGAAAAAAAATTCTGTGTATCTACCCAAAATAAACAAGCATTTTTGCTATAAAAAAAATGGATTAAACTCTGAACATAATATGGATAAATTCTAGTCTCTGCCTATATGTAAAACACATATCGCACCTCCAGTCGTAAACTGGCTCAAAATTCATGTTTTTTGGGAAATGAAGAAAACGTGTTTCGGTCCTCGACAGTTTTTGGTAAATCACACTATAACTTTATGAAATGAAAAGTTAAGCTTTTCTAGCCTTATTTGGGCAGTTTTTGATTTACTGGGTGATAGAGCGCGCTTTTTTTAGTCATTCTGTATACTTAACTCAATTCACCAAAATTTTGGAATGAGCCGGTTTACGACTGGAGGTGCGATATATAATCTATCTTGAGGAATTCAATATGGACAGAACAAGGGCATATAGCACCAAATTATACAAAATAAATAGTTATCAAAGAATAAAGTCGGAGAAACACAATAAAAAAACTGTCGTCATAAACTTGGTACACCCGAATAATTAAGTACTTCTAAGAGATGACACGAAAAGTGTTCACAATAATTGACACAGGGTAAAAATTAAAAAGGAAAGAAAAAATATTAATCAAATAGCAATAAATATCACATTTTTATATGCATCAAGTAGTTCCGAGTATTGGCCGAGGCTGGTTAAGCAATGTACTCATTCCTCGCTGGAGTAATGTGGTGCTATAAATTTTGAAAGTGGTTATTATTAAATCTAGTCAAGTTGGGCTTGGGGGAAACATAGCTCAAGTGGGGCAGCACGCTGATGCTGGGAGCCGCGGCCGGTGGCTGCTGAACTTTGAAAGCTGAATTACCAGCAGGAGGAGCCGGACTCTTATAATACGGTGAATTAATACCAGATTGGGAGTGAATATTCTGACTGATTGTTTTAACTTCGCTTGAATTTCTGGAAGGTAAAACTGTTCCGCTGACGAAATCCGACCAATCTTCACTATCATCTGAAGCCTGGTTTGCGGAGAAACTGTTTGGATTTGGATTGAATACGCTTGGTTGAGAACTGAAGTAACTCGATGCAGTTGGGTTACTCGGTTTTATCGATACAAAATCAGACCAGCCGTCATCTTCAGCGGAATGTGAGCTATTACTTTTTGGCGTGGTTTTGGGTTCACTGTAAGACTGGATAGAGTTGATGGGATTAAACCTCGAAAGATCTTGCAGGTCGATTCCCGGATCGGGCCAGTTAATTTGAGAATAATTCTCTAGTGAGAGCGGTTGTAATATTTGTTGAGAAGTATTTTTGGGAACCGTTTCTTCTACCCGTTGAGGGAAACTCGGAATAGGGTCTAAAACAGGTTTTGTAAAAGTGTTTATAGAAAAACTGTGCTCTTGTATTTGTGGATTCAAAAACACTGAATTTGAAATATCCGGGCGCAAAGACGTCGCCGGTTTCGAAGGAGTGTATGTATTACGTTTATCTTGATAATACACGGGATTAAATTCTACACTTTGGAAATCATCAAAATCATCATTGGAAGAAATCGCCTCATTTGTGAAAACGCTTTCAGCTACATTTTTAGATACAGAATGTGTGGGTATCACGGTATCCCTGAAAGATGATTGTGTCATTGGTTTGTTAGAGAAATGTTGATCCGAAACAGATTGAAAATCGGTAAAATCATCTTGTGTCGCAGAAGTATTTGTAAGCACATTCACAGGAGGATAATTCAAGGGTTCCGGAGTACTCATGGCGCAAGTTTCTGCATCTATCTTTGACTCTTTCAAAATAAAGGACACAGGACCTGAGGGGTAAGAACTCATACGGGAAAAATCTGAATGTTGTCCAAGTGAATTTTCGTGGTTTGATGAATGCAGAGTTGGCTCGTTGACATCTTGGAATCCTCCAAACACGGAAGTGTTAATTTCACCGGGCGCCGGCCAGTTGACAGTCGGGACTGCAGGAGACAGCCTCACTGGTTCCAAGAGTCCCACGGGAGGAAAGATTGTAGAGCGTTGAATCACTTGTTCTGTGACAGTCGCCGAATGGAAATCTCCAAAATCGTCAAAATTACTTTTGGATGTCGAGGATTGGGGCTCCACATCATTAGCAGCAAAAACAGATGTGGGCTCTTTTTCATCATTCACCGATGATTTTTCGTTGTTTTTATAACTCGGCACTACATTAGCAGTTTCAAAATTTTCATGACTTTGAAAATCGTCAAAATCATCTATATTGTTTCCATCGTATGACTTCTCATCTGATGAAGCTTTAGCAAAAGTTTCGACGTAATCATTGTTCTTCATACTGCCGTTAAAATTGGTGTTTCCATCGTAATGAATGGTCTGGGACCATGGAGTCTCTGAGTCCGTGGGAGTGAATATATGTGTATCGGGTAAATTTATTTTTCTGCCGATGTTGAGTGAATTGGGCGGATGGAAAGGTTCCTCATTACTCTCGGAATCAATAGAGATAGAACCGAGAGGTGACGGTTTCGCTATGTTGTGTTCTTCACCCCTTTCGTTGCACGCTGGAAAATATTACACAAAATGTTAGGCTACAAATATTGTTTTTAACAAATTGTGATCAAAAGTAATTAACTAACTAACTAACTAACCATCACCCCGTCTCCTCGAGAGGGTAGGTAGAAAGAATGGACTGCCACACTTTACACTTTAATCGATGCGGCACTCCATCCTTCTCTTTTCGCCCCCCGCGAGAGACGCGGTGTGATGGGTTGTGAACCTCATCCCCACCAATAGGCATCTCTCATCATCATCATAATTAACTAATATAATAATACATTTGAACTATTTGATGTTAATAAAGAAGGGTATAAATTTGTTATCGGTGGTAGCTAAGTACTTGCAAGGTAATCATGTTTCCTTATTCGAATTCAAACTTTAATTAAAATAATGCATTGAATTATGAACACAGCAGTTTATAATCAATTGGTTATACTGGGGTCTGATATACCAGGTGTATGCATAAGTCTTTTCCGGTTTCACTAAAAGATGGTGCCACCCAACACTACGTCATATTAAACTACACACACACACACACAAGTTGGGTCCGCCAAACAATAGCGTCTGTGTTGTATCGTTCAGTGATCATGTCGACGTTTGTGTTGTTTGTTTCCTTATTAAATCAAAAGAAAAAGGCTGTTGAAATTCATCATTTGCAAGATATGGTGAACACGCTCCATCGATTAGAACATGTGAGACAAGGTTTCATCAAATCGCTTCGGCAAGAAGACCATGCTTTGTGTCTGGTGGGACCAGAGCGGTATTGTGTAATATGAACTCTTGAAGCCCGGCGAAACCGTTAATGCACAACGCTATCGCCAACAAATGTATAATTTAAATCACGCATTGATCGAAAGTCGACTGGAATGGGCCAGAAGACATGGCAAAATGATTTTTTTACACGACAATGCGCTGTCTCACACAGCAAAACCAGTGAAAGACCCCTTAAAATCGCTTGGATGAGACATCCTTTCCACACCCACCGTACTCCCCCGACCTGGCGCCATCTGACTATCACCTCTTCGCATCAATGGGGCACGCGCTCGCTGAGGAGCACTTCAGCAATTTCAAGGTAGTTGGAGAATGGCTCGACGAATGGTTTCCCGCATAAGATAAACAGTTTTTCTGGCATGGTATTCATAACTTACCCGGAAGATGGGCAAAGTGTGTAGAAGCCGATGGCCAATATTTTGAATAAACAAAAAATAAATATCACTTGAAAATTATGTGTTGTCTTAACCACAAAAACCGGCAAAAACGTATGCATATACCTGGTACATGATTGTAAGTATCTACATATGAAACATTAATTACATTAATCATAATGCATTTACAAATCAAGCAATTAAAAATAAAAAATGCTTTTTGAAGTAAATAATTCATTGATGTTTTAGATAAAACTAAACAAAATTGAAGTGAATAGTCTTCAATTATTTTTCAATCCCCAATGTAAACTGATGTAATTCATCATTATGAAAATCTGGATCAAACTCGAGTTTCCAAATTAGGAACACGAGTCTTTCCTAACAATAAAAACACATTCTCAAATACTACGTAAAGCCACACTTGACATTGGAGTGGTAAGGGTTAATATCCTCTAATTCAACTTGTAAATGCATAGAGAAATAATATTAAAATAATTAACTAAATACTCACCGTTTGTGAATAAATCACTGATTTTAAAGTGCGTTGATTGACCAGAAGTCATCTGGTCCAATGTTGCCATAAGGTGCTCTAGGTCTAAGAGTAGGGACTCTGCGTAGGAAGCTATATTTCAAAGGAAATATAGGGAAAGCAAATAATAAGGGGAGAGAGGAATAAAATAGGGTAAAATAATAATAGGGATTAGTGACAATGTTAAAATGAATATAAACCAAACCAACCATAACCATGAAAGGGAAGAGTACAGAACAGGAAAGGTCGCAGTGTCCATTAGTAGCAAGCGAGACATGTAATCAAATTTTCAAACATCACAATTATTAGATGGCCATTCAATAGTATGATAAAAACAGACAGAGCCGTGTCATTCCTTAAAAAGCCTATATGAAAAAATAATGCTTACAAAATAACAAAACAAAATCACCAATCACGTTAATGGTTTAACATTGATGTGATCTAAAAATTAGATATTATACTTCATGGATGATTTCCATTATGAAATTTGATACGTACATTGGATTTCCAAAGTAGAGTTTGAAAATTAATTAAAAAAATAAACAGCTTTCAATCAAAATAAGCTCAAAATATTTTAAAATACAAAAAACACACTCTCACAAAACTAACAAGGCTCTTTAACAAGGCTCCTCCAAATGCTATTTTATTCTTCTTTCTCTAGTTTAAATTCAAGAGATTGGTTTGCAGCAAAGTGAAATATTATTTCTTGCTGGTTCTTGGGATTCTACTTACACTATACATCTTTTTATCTATTGATTCTCATGACATACGATAGGTAGATAATCTATCGCCATTTTATTGTCATGTGAATTCAACACCAGATCAATGACAATGTCACAATCACACTGCAATGCCGGGAATCGAACCCGAGACCTATGATGTGGCACTCATAACCAGTGGCGGTACTCTCATAGAAGCCCAGAAGCCCGGCTTGCGAAGAAATTTTGAATCAAAACCCCCAAATCTAAGTAATCATGCCCCCGCATAAACCAACAACCCACCAAATCACCTTCCAACAATGTTCCCATCAGACGTAAGAGGAATAGCCACAAGAGCTGAACCTCTGTAAGCCAGAAGAGGTTTTGATTCAAAATTTCTTACGCAAGCCGGGTTTTCTGGGCTTCTATGGGAGTACCGCCACTGCTCAGAGCTCTTACCACTCTGCCACAGACGTCATCGTATTTTATTATAAAACAAAAATATACCATAATTTTGAAATTTAAATACATATAAATAAGAAATCTTTAACAAACTTACTATAAATCACTTTATCCATCTTAGAGAAGATTTAAATTTTGATTAGAATACCTCAAATTAAATGTTTTCCTTCCCCAACAACTGAATCATTTGTTGTGCACAATAAGAATTAAAGATTTAACTTGGTGCCCCTCTACACAGAAGATCTTATTGCAAAATTGTACCTAACTAAACACAAACAAGGGCTCAATTAACATTGTCTTTATATATCATTAGATGAGTAATTTTTGATTCACAATTAATACTGACCTTTAATAACAAAACCGTATATACCAATACAATAACCCAAAACATTTATATGTAACATATGTTTATATTACGCAAGCGGTTAATATTTATTAGTAAATCCTGAAGCCAATATTATGAATACAAATGTTACTTACATGCTTGATTGTCACCCATCGTGAAATTTTCAGTACTGTCCCAGTCATTTGAAGTTTGTTGTGGAGTGCTTCCCGCGATGGCATCCACGTTATTAAATTTTTCTTCAACTCTATTTTCATTTGATGAGTTTGTTAAAATTGTTTGTTTTATTGGCAACAAGGGACTGACTCCAAGATTTGCGGCAAACCTCGGCATGTTTGTATTCCATTTTGGTCCAAATAACTGTAAAAAAAATGTCATTAATTTGAAACATCTACAGTACAGTTTTCATAATAATGTGATTTTTTTTATCAAACATTTTTATATCACAGATACAAATTTCCACAATAAAAGACCTCTCTAATTACGACCCAAACACTTCCAGCCGCCACAAGCGCCCAAAATCGATTCTCCTTCAGAGGAACACTCCGGGCCACACAAATCATGCCCCCGTATAAACTAACAACCAACCAAATCACCTTCCAACAATGTTCCCATCAGACGTAAGAGGAATAGCCACATGAGCTGAACCTCTGTAAGCCAGAAGATCCAAGTCCGAGTCCAAGATACAAATTTATTTAAGTAAACATATTTCAAAGCCATCCTATTTTTTTGTTTTGCTTTGGTTTGCAGCAAGTTTTACATGTTTTATGGTTCATGGGATGCCATTGGGCCTTTAATGTGATATTTATCCATTGCTATCCACATTTTTGTATACAACAGATTATTTGAACCCAATTACTGTATACATTTTCTTAGCTATTGATTCTCATGACATTTGAGAGAGATGGGACGAAATTGTTACGAGTATCAGATTGGAGGGTCGAAGCAGAGGACAGGAGGAGTTGGAGACGAAGAATAATGGAGGATAAGGCTCAATTTCGGCTGCAGGGCCATCGAAGAAGAAAATTCTCATGCCATGAGATAGGTAGCAAGTCTATCACCATTTTTATTGTCATGTGAATTCTATCAGACTAAACACAGTATGAGAATTGTGTTTTTTTCACACTGTTATCGTCGGGAATCGAACTCGGGATTTTCAGTATGGCAGTCATAGCTTTTGCTACTCTGTCACAAAGGCTGTCGAAAAACATTATACTATAATGTTTTCAAAACATATTAAGATAAATTGAGGGTACTATTTGCAAACCCGGCAAACTTCACCAACAATTAAAAGTGAGATATGAATTGGGTCTTATTCATAATACATTTGCATACAATTTTTATTGATTTTCAGTTTCAAATTCGGCTTCATTCTGAAGAATTTTGCTATTAAAATATAGGGTTTGTTGCAAACATGGCAACCTTCACTTGAGTGTTGCAAAGCTGGCAAACTCCGAAATGAAATTCATTATTAAACTTTAATTGTCAACATAATGATGATTATTTCATGGCTGATTACTTTTAAAATACTAACTGGTTGAGATGAAAAAATAAATATCGTAAAAAAGCGCATTTTATTAGCGTATCAGTTTTTTGCGATTTACTCAAAACGTCTAATAATGGAGTTTGCCAGGTTTGCAAATAATACCCTCAATTATGCATTAACATCATTAGGATTAACATAAAACATTTATTCTATATTTTCAGTAACTTACGATGTTTCTGGAATCAATTCCCAGTGACTTCAGTAAGGTTTTTTGGCTCGCCGAATTGTTCCATGCAAACAGATATGATGGCTCCGCTTCATAATCCTTCAAGTGCGTCCAATTTGAGCCTAAAATGGCTTTTAGTTCTCGATATTCATTTAACGGGTCGTCAGTTTCACTTGAACTATCGCTCGGATAGATAGTCCCCACAGCTTTATTTAAAATATCAATAATATCAGAATCATCGGAATGAATGAGATCATTTATTTTCGGCGCATCAGAATCTTTGAAAGTAGCATCTGTTTGAAGTTGACTAGCCGTAGAATTAGAAGGATCGTACGTGTCAAAATCGCCAAAATCATCATCATCATCGTCACCGAGCGTGGAAATCTTTTCATTAGAATCACTAGTTATAACATTATCGTATGATGAAACATTTTTTTCACTAAACGTTGGAAAATTGGCCTCAAATTCTTCATTATTACTAGAAAAATTACTTTCAAATGTGTTTTCTTCTTCGGCTAGCGGTTCCGCTTCTTGAAACGTTGTAAAATCATCAAACTCGTCCACAGAAGGTTCAATAGAACTTGTTTTTTCAAAATGTGTGGATTCTGATATTATCGGTACAGAAAAATCATCTTTAAGTACATCAGTTATAGAATCTTTAATCATTTCATTACTATCAATAAAATCAGAGAATTCTGTGTCTTGGTAGGATTCTTCCGGAACTATAGTAGTACCATGTGTATCATTATCTCCGAGGTCAGGAGACGGACTTAATTTTATAGAAGCGGAATCATTTTCATTAATATTCACAGATTTATCAGAAAATTGGGAATGTTCAGATTCACCTAAAATAGCTTCCCCCTTAACAGTTTCAATAAAATCATCAGTTGTAAAGCTTTCTTCCGAGTTTGGTACGCTGATTTTAGTGTCATGATGAATAGCTTTACTCAAGGTGTTTTCTGCATTAATGCTGTCCGGATCTTCATGAACTGATGTTATGGAAACAACAGATTGGATTTCAGTTTGACTATTCAGTGAAAGAGGATTGAAAGTCCCCCAGCCGACATCAAAATCGCTATTATCATCATTTGGTAATGAAACACTGTCTTCAGAACACGTTTCTTGTGATTTAGCATCTTTTTCTGAAACTGCATAGTTACTATCTGTATCAGGTTCTTTGGGCAAATAAAGAGATTCAGTCGTATTGAGAAATGTCATCCCGTCAATTCCGAAGTCATCAAAAGTAGAATTGAGACTGTCTTCAACAGACCCTCTCTCATTTTCAAAGTCAATTTGTAAAGATTCTAATTTCAAATCTAAATCTTCGACGTTGCTTTCTTCTGGCGTGTGATTGAGATTTGTAATATTGTCTATGGCTTCTATACTCGGAACAGGACTAATTGTTTCTGATTTATTAAACTGATTAATTTTAAGTTCAGGGGAGTCAGCAGTAGTTTGGCCATATTGCAGATTTTCTTTAATGGTATTAATTTCTGTTGAGTGAGAAAAGAAGCTAGGAGATTTGTCTTTTGTGGTTGGAGAATCAAAAGACGGTTCATATTGGTGGGTAGGTGACACAGATGAATCTGAAAAGAAATGTTAATTTATAAATATAAACAAAACTTTGTATAGAAAGTCCAAATCAAATTTAAAACAATAATGATTTAGATTTAGTCGATTCATTAAAGAAAGAAATCCCTATGCAATCAAATTAAAATGTACTAAAAATCTGAGGGAAAAACCTGTTATTGAATAAATAAAAATGTTATGTATTTTCTAGAAAAGGAGGTCAATCTAAAAACTGAGAGTCTTGCACGGCATCTAGTGAAAATGGTCATGATAATTATCAAACAAAGCGAACAAACACAAAAGGTGTTAAAAGCAATAAAAACAACATTGAACCAACCTTCATAATTAAAAGAAAATTCGTCATTGTAATCGTCCTCGTCCACTTGATCGGGGGGAGGCGGTGTGCTGCATACTAGCGGCGGAACAGACATCCCGGTAACCCTTAGGAGCTATTTGAACAAACAAAAATATGGTTTCATGGCACGCAAAAACGAATACTTAAAAATTCATGGAGGGTCAAAACTGACAACAGTTGAAGGACGGAACAACATATTTTGATTAAAGAGGCGCAAATTACTTACTAAAATGTTAACACAGGCATGAATCGAAAGTTTTTAAAATACTGCACACCCTATTTAATCTGTAATATTAAAAGCAAATTAATAAGAATAAATATAATTTCGCCTGACGTTCCCGAATTGACACATCTGTCACGAAAACGGAGAACTTTATTGAATTACAAAAATGTTGCCACTTTCTTGCTATAATAATAAGTAGGTACCGATGAAAAATAAATTAACCCGCACCATCGTTTCAAACACAAAGAGCAAAGCCATTTCAAAATCACTGTTTATTTAATACTTTCAAAACGGTATTGCAAAGAATTCAATCGATGCTTTTCTTGATACCCGTTGAATAAATTTAACATCAAGGATTAATGTAAATATTATACTACGGAAGAATCAAAATATTATGCTTATTGAACATATTCAGTGTGTACGCGATTTTCATATTTTCAAATAGGGTAACAAATTATATGTAATGTAACTTATGTAAATGAAATAATATAATGAAATAGAAGAGAAAAATAAAAATATTTCCCAATTCAAGATACAATATTTTCTTTTAAAGTATACCATCACAAACATTTGTAAAATACATTAAAATTATTGAATTACTAAACATTAAAATTTTAATACAGAATTCATGGCGATTTTATTTACATTTTTCAAAATTATTCTATTTGGCCATGATCGTTTTGTTTGCATCATTACTAATTTTGTTAATTATATCTAACATATTGGTTCTAAGAAATCCTTTAGGCTATTTATTGTTTCTAGAACGAATATGTAAAACTCTTTATAAAATAATAAATACAAATGAAAACCACGGTTTTCTAGAAGCTTTCATATATTTTTTTGTAATGGCATTTTTCACTATGCGAAGGCGATATCATTTGATAATGCCTTATCAAGGCTACATATATAAATCTCATAAAATATAATAAAACTTCGAGAAAACATAAGTTTTTATTCGTATGAATCCTCGAGGACCATATATGGCTGCTCCAGGACACATACAAAAATATTAGTAAAAAAATTAAAGGGTCTAAGCAAATCGTTCCCTGGTGATTTGGCGTCCATTAAAGCTTCATCATGGCAATTTAACTTGGCCATGAGCTATTTCACAAAAATATACAGCAGGCTCTACCAAGATGTATCCTCTGTGCCAGAGCAGGCATAGCAGTTGTAGGTGGACTTCAATAAATTTATCAATGCCTTAAAAAAAAAACGGACTTTACGTGAGTAAGAGCAAAACTGGATACACGGAATATAACTACGGAGAAAAAAATACAAGCGAACCATAAGAAAGAACGTTATACATCAATAATACCCCAATACCCAATGTAGCATTCAATTCATTCATTCAAGAATTTAAGAATCTTGGATTCATCCTCACAGCCTATACAAATGTGAAAGTTGACGTCACCAACAGAAAAAAATACGGTCTGACTGAAGAGGAGATCCCTCTCGGGTGTTCTTTGCGATATAAAATACTCGTTAAAATAAAAAGCCAATTGTATAAAAAATGCAATGCACCTTGTCATGTGTGGAGGGCTAAACTAATCATTAATATAAATGTCCCGCTACTGAGATGAAAATGCTAAGGTGGGTAGGGGACATCACAAGGCCAGATCATATTAGAAACGAGCACGTCTGGGGCAGCTTCAAAAAAATGTTTTTGTACTACAGGTCGTTTGAACTATTATATTTATTCTCATGACATGTAACATGTAGCTAATCTATCGCCATTTTATTGTTAAATAAATTCTACAGCAGACCATGATAGTGTGATAATCACACTGCCATTGCCGGGAATCGAACCCGGGAACTTCGGTGTGGCAGTCATTGCCACTCTGCCACGCGACGCCCGCTGACAATATGTTGGATTAGCAAGGAAAAACTTAACGCCAGCGTCAGAGGCAGGGCCAGAACTGAAAATTGTGGAATTTGCGTACAAGGAGGACTGACTCCAGATATTGTTAATTAAGACTAACAAGAAGTGAAAGAGAGAGATCGTACAGTTTAGTTCCAAAAAAGGAAGATGCCTTTTGTGCATAAGAAGTTTCAATTATTGGTAATGAATAGTCATGTCATGTAATCAATTGACTGTCTTTACATTTGTTAACATACAAATCAAGTATTTGAATAGATTTTCTAATAAAATACATCTCTATTGAAGTTAGAAGCGTAAATCATGACAACACTACCTAATTTTACATCTTCAAAAATGCACCATGTAAAGTCAGACTAATTTTGTATTACTAGGTAAAATAAAATAAAAACGTTTCATAAACAAAAGTGTTCAGGTAACACCAAGTGATTTATGTGTTGAAACATGGCGTCGA
This sequence comes from Lepidostoma basale, assembly GCA_022606425.2. NCBI lineage: Eukaryota > Metazoa > Arthropoda > Insecta > Trichoptera > Lepidostomatidae > Lepidostoma > Lepidostoma basale. The sequence goes on along the minus strand of JAHDVF020001593.1, from coordinate 5,818 downwards.
AAGGTTCGTCTGAGGTAGGAAATTGATAAACATTACATATTTTTGAGTGTTTTGATTGATTTGTGTAGAGATAAGATATTTTATCAGCAGTCTGAATGTAAGTACAATTTGTTTTTAAATTTGCCCGATTTTTTTTCATACAACTGGAGCCGTTTGACACCGCGATTTTGCGGCGGGTCACGCCCTTTTTGATGTTAATGCAATTTTACACCTGTTATAATCATTTTTTAACAATGCCGTTTTTAATGTGTGCTAATACGTGTTATCACGGATATATTCCGAAATTATAGTTATGTTGTTATGTGAGTTTTCTCAAATTTCAGAAGAAATAAAAGCATGGTTAGGTTTCCAAAACGTCAAAAACCGTTGAATACACGATGACGTTTAAATTGTACAAAAATAATATAGGTGTCTTCGTTTAGGTTATGCGACTAGGGTTTCTTCGTATGTGTGAACTTATAGACTTATCGAAATACTACAAAACTACTTATTATAATAATCGAACGTTTGAATCGATTAAAAAACAAATAGTGCATATTATGCTATTATTATTGTTTGATTTAGGAGTTCATCGGTATTGTTGAGTGGTAGTATTTGATATGTTGATATAATCGATATTTTGAATAGTAGCAATTGTTTTAAATTATGTTTATTTCAATTTCTATCACATACTTTCGAATTAGGATAATATCTCTCATTGGTACTTACCTGGAATTCAATTAGTACCATTATATTGTGTACTTGGGTGTGGACTTATTGCCTGTTGGGCTGCTCTATACAGTGACTCACTGGGATGATTCCTGTTCCATGACTGTACCCCAAAAATATTTTTCATTTGTTTATTGTAATTTCTAAATTGAACATCATAAAATTTATATTCCCTAATATATCAGTATAATAATTTCTATGTTTTTTTTCAATTCACTGTTCCTCACTGAAAAAACTACATTATTTTAGTTAACTTTTTTTTTTCATAACCTCTACTGTGGTTAGAAAAATTAGCTTTATTCCTTATGAAACAGAAACCAGCCAACTATTTGAATTTTATATTTGAATGGCTATTTATGTAAATATTATGTAAATAGACATTCAAATATAAAAACCTTAATTTTTCTTTTTATTGCAGCATATAAAAAGAAAAAGAAAACCATTGTCTTGACCCTGGTGTTAAAAATATTATTCATATGAAATTTCTGACATTTCATTTTAATTTGGAAAAAAAAAAATTGTAACATAATCAATTACATTTATTTTTTGATATTGAATTCAATGAAAATAATATTATTTTCTTTATTTTTAATGAATATGTATTCTTATTCTAATTTTAACCTGGTGAATAAGTGGGAATAAATACATTTTTGAATATTTTTTATTTTGATTGTTTACAATGAACTTCTACCAAGATACTTCAATAACCAACATTAATATGTGTATTTTTATTGAATATGTAATTTGGAAACTCTGTATTCTGATACATTATATAATGCTAGGACCATAATATTTATAGTTCTAAAAGAAGGATCCACTGAAGTGGATAAGACATCCATCTTTTAATGTTTTTCTTCATATAAAACCTAGATGTCAGGTCAAGTATGTGTATATAGAGTTTTATCAGTAGATTTAGTTGAGTTTCAAACCACACCTTTAATTCTTGTAGAAAACATGAAAATCGTATTATATTTCAATAGATTGTTACTTCGTTCTGAAATTGTGCTTTATTCAATGGTAAAAATAGTTTAAAATACATATCTCTTCTATATTCGCCATCACCCTGTGTTGTGGATTCACATTTGAATGAAACATTGTATTTTCACAACACTTTTATGCTATTTTCACAAACTTTTTTTCTTCAGTGTATGAATTTTAATCAATTAAAATTTATACACTGAAGAAGGGAAGTTTGTGTCCCAAAACATGTTTGTGAAAATTGCAAAAAAGTGTTGTGAAAATACAATGTTTCCAAAAAGTTATTCAAATGAAAATACATATATTTAGGTTTGAAAATTTTGTTCTTTTGGGGTGTTTGTGCCATTTATCAGATAAAACAAATATTTTTTCGATGTATATATTTTTTCTTGGTGACAGCGTTTCAAACATTTCAATTGTGTGATGTGTTTATGATTTTTCTTAACTTAAAGAAGTCAATCTTAAGTAACATTTCTTTATTGTGTATGATTTTAAATATCTTCTTCTTCTTCACTTTTGGTAGACTCAGGAGTCTGTTATTTCAGGCGGGTTCTCTTGAGACGCTGAACTCCAGCTTTCTCCACCGTTTCGGGGGTTTCCTGGTCGGCGTTGTCCGTTTGGCGTTCCATGGAGAGCTATGTGTGGTATCCTATTTGAGCTCATCCTTTCTACGTGTTGATGCCAGTATCGCCGTCTTTGACGTCCCCATCTGACCACATCTTCGACTTAACTATCTGTTATTATTTAATATATTGCAAATTCACAAGTAATGTTCTTATTCTGAATTCAATGCATTTAAAAAACGCTTATTATCGAAACGTATACATTTATGCAAACACAGCAGTTTTACCTTTTGACAAGTCAGTTGGTCAACCACATAAAACAGTAATTCATCGTACAGTGGGTTATTTTACCTTACAATTAAGTAATTTGTTGCAATTGTGTTTTGGAATTCTGATGATCATAAATAGTTAAAATGTGTTATTCCTGCATTTGATTATATTGATATTTTACATACATTTATGGCTTGGATTTCTGGTATATGGGAGTTCAGGTCTTGTGGCTATTTCTCTCCGATCCTGTGAGAGTCATTTTGATTATTTAATCAGTCATTTGTAAAGGCACATTGTTTTGGCTGAAACACTATGATACTTCAACATTATTAATTCTTAATGGACGTAAATCACCTCTGACACTTTGTCGCTGCGGTTGTATGGCACATTTGAGGTGGCATGATGAATCATGTTGAATCTTGATGTACTCGTATATGGAATCTGCCCTTACTTACTTTGTCAGTTGAATGTTACCAATGGAGCGATTAATAATCACTGCCTTTTTAAAATTAAATATTGATAGAAAAACATTTACAAAAGATACAAAAACTAGAGTCCGATAATAGTTAACTGTTAAATTTACAACACTGTTATAATATCTTCTTCTTCTTCTTCCTCTTCCTCTTAGTTTAGGTCGTATGACCTGTTTGTGATGGTGGGCTGTCCTAGGATGATGATGTCCAGCCATCTCTCCATCTCTTCGGCGGCCTTCCTGGTAATCTCTTGCTGCTTAGCAAGCTACTTGTTATAATATCACATGTTTTTAGCATACACTTGTTGAGATTGTTGCGACCAGCTGTCTCGCCAACCGATGTTGGCATCATCAGGTATTACATACAACAGTTGTTTGTAACACACGATGATGCCAACATCTGTTGGCGAAACAGCTGTCGCGGCATTCTAAAAATATGTATAGTAAAAAATGGTGATAATATAACAGTGTTGTAAATTTACCAGTTGATTTGTATTATAAACGTTTATTCTTGGACTAAACTTGGATCTTCTGGAATATAGAGGTTCAGCTCAGCAGTTGGAAATGTGATCTGGTGGTTGGTTTATTTAGATTATATCTATTGGAAAAAATAACTTCTCCAATTAGTTGTTGGATTGTGTTTGAAATCCAGTTATTTCATTATTCTTCTAATTGGAATACCATGCATAAATTAAATTAATTAAAACTTTATAGCTAGCCTTCACATTTATATATATAAAGTATTCCAATGATTTTGCCATATTTCTTGCTATCTTTATAGAATAGAATAAATATTTCAAAAAATAATTCCTAAGTACTATGTATTTTATGATGTTTTATTTTTTTCTATAACAATGGTATATAACTAAAGTGTTTAATATTGATTTAATTTGTAAAAAACTTCGGTAAAATCATGTTTTCATCATTATTAAAATTATATATTGTGTTTCTGTTGCCATTGGCCAGACAATATACACTAATTCGGAATTTGAATAGTCTTCAGTTTGAGTCCTGCTGGTAGCATTTGTTCATGCATTGTGTGATGCACACACATTGATTTCTTGTCGATATCTCTGACTCCTCACGTGGCCGACATTTAATATTTAATTTATTTGATCGTGCCAGGTTTTCCATGTTATTTGTAGTTCTGTTTACATCTACTTTTTTCGTTCATTCTTTCCATGTGTCGAAACATCTTGATGATCCTTTCATAGCATTGAAAAAAAAATTCTGTGAACAGTTGCAAATTTTCGTCTGATTGCTTTTAGTTAGTAGGTGAAGCTAGTCCGACAGGAAGACGGTGGCTAATCACCGAGTGCAACCTGGCCAGAGACGAGTACCCCATCACACGGTGACACAGATATGTCTTCCCGCGCGGGTAGGCGGTGCGTCCGGGGGAGGGGGGTCCGCCATTGTTTAGCCTTGCACAGCGTTTAGCGCTCTCTAATATCCCGGCCGCAATTTCAATTGGGAGCATCCGCATTAGGCGGTCCGCACACCTCGCGCGATTCGCCACATCGTCCAAGCCAACATAACCTCAACACGGCAAGATTAGTTGGATGCTTTCGAATCATCCACGATGAATCTGCACTTGCTGCGCCGTTTCTGTCGGGCCTCCATTGCCGCCGTGGTGATACGTGGCTTTTGGGATCGCGACATTAGATGCGCGGGACCGCTCTACCGACCCCGCGCCATCTTGTCTTGTGTCTTGCCTCGTCCGTAACGAAGGGCGGCTGCCCGCCCACCGCCCTTGTTAATAGACACCTATTATTTCAAATTTTCGAACAGACTGATCGTTCTTATTTATCGAGTACCTATTTAAAAATAAATTAAACCGTTTAAAATGGCAACACTGAATTTGGTATAGAGTTGTACTTAATATAAAATTTAAACTAACTAATTAACCATCACCCCGTATCCCCGAAGGGGTAGGCAGAATGAATGGAATGCCACACTTTTCTTTCCTGACATATTATATTTATCTCGCTTCCTCAATATTCATACATCGTGTCATGCATGCCACGTTTTCCTCGGTCTTCTTCTATTTCTGGTTCCATTTACATCATTAACATATACTTTTTTTTACCATTCTTTCTTCATTCATTCTTTCCATATGTCCAAACCATCTCAATGATCCTTTCATTATTTTGTTCATGACACCATCATTCGCACCGCATCTCACTTCTTATATTTTCATTCGACACTCTATCATTCACAGAGTATTCACACATTCGTCTAAGGGATCTCATTTCTACTGCATTTATTCTACTTTCATCCTTCTTTTGCCAGTTCCATGCTTCGCTTCAATTTAAAATCTTAAATTTAAAATATTTTATTTTGGAGAAGATCGTAATTGGGTTGAGAAAAATTCGCGAGGCCCTATGCACCACTGAAGTGTGACAGAAAAATAAGAAGAAGAAGGAACATTAATCATCTTTGTCGTACTTGGCATCGCATTTGAATAGAATGGAATCAATACTCGTGTAAATACTTACTACGAATATCTAGAACACAGTGAAATTTCTACAGCCGACTCTGCATTGTAACTCACGAAGCAATGTTCGATTATATCATATTGTTTGTATTATTTTTGATTATATGGTATGTTTACAACAATTCGCTGTGCCAAAATATTATGTAAATTTGTAATAATTGTTTATTAGGCAATGTTTCGCAATTGAAAGTCGTGGGTGAAAAATATTCTAACCAAGATCTCGTCACCAACTTCTTGATGTTTAATATTTTATGAAATTGTTCAGTTATTAATAATTACATTTGAAGTTTCGGATACTTTTCGTATCTATTAATCTCCACTTTTTTGAGCCAA